>CM062808.1:860063044-860332210 GCA_031772625.1 Pinus tabuliformis
TAAGATCAAAACGACACTTACGACAGGTCTAGATCTAAGGGCGACAGTATGACTAGTTTACTTTTGTAATGGGAAACTGCAAATGATGTAACAAATACACAAAGAACAAATACAGTTTCTTTATACAACCGAGGCGGAATTGAGGCAAAGAAAAGGGGTTTCAGATAGGTACACTGATTGATAACAGGCTGCAAAAAACAGAGATGAAACTGAGCAAAAGGAAGCAGGGAACCACAGCTGCACAAGGCAAAGACTGATCAGCGCACCCTCAGCACAGAGAAACTAAACTTCAGCGCAGGTAGCCTTCACAGGACCTGCGTTGAAATGTAGAACCTCTTCACAGAGTCTGCGCTGAAGCAGAAACGAGAGTTGTTTTTGGGTTCTGGGTTACGGTTTGCAGTTAAATCTACAGTTTTTGGCCGGATCAAAGCTATCAATTAGGTACAATTAGGAGGATGATTTAAAGGAGGACTAAGATCTATCACAAAGGGTTGTTAGAGCACTTGTGGATCAATTTGTTCAGATCATAAAAACAAGCCCAGTGAGTGGACTAGAGTGGCAGATCTCTACTTTGCATTTGAAAATGGCAAATGCATTTCGATTCGGCACTCCTGAGTTTATGAGAAGAACAACAACAGAAACACAAATAAACTAACAAGATACTCTCCCCAGCGGAGTCGCCAATTTGTTGTTGGGAAAAGTATCCAATTCGGAATGCCCCTATCCCACTCTAAGAGGTGATAGTGCCTTAGCAACAAACAGGTAAACTTATTTGAGTATTCTTCTTTATGAAATGCAAGTGAGGAAGAAGGATCTAACTAACCTGTATCTTCCGCTAGTTTGTCGATCCAAATCACTCCTCTCTTCAGTAGCTCCCAGCTTCTTGCTCCTTCACCGGCCCAGCTACACCGAATCCCTGCAAGATCACAAGAGAGAGAAACTACACAAAGATACAGATATACATTCATAAAAAGCTCTAGATCAGATTAAGCTAAACATGTAAGCATAACAAAACATCATTGGTATACAACATGCAACCAAGTGAGTTCCGATCCAGCATCTACCTCCCAGCAAAGGAATCCCTTCCTCTCCTCCAACAAAGCATAAATCACCCAATGTACTAATCTCAATCTCAAACCAACAGCAATTCTCTGCAAAGTACAAAATTCCAGCCTCCTGAACCTCTGGGTGAGAGATCCATATATAGATGTAAGCAGAGAGGATGAGTCAGCTTATGTTTTGACTTGTGGCTTTTCTCTGTCAGTTCTTGCTTCCACTTGGAGGTTGAGAACCTCTTACTCATCACTAGTCGAATTCATTGAGGCAAGTGTCATTGGAGAAGATTCTGGAAGCTTCCAGGGTCTTTCCACCTCGTTGAATGAGCTTGCCATTTGTCATTTCCCACTCAGCGCACCCTGGTAGTGCTTCCACCTGCGTTGCAGTGCACCTAGCCAGTGCAGACTTTGCATTTCAACGCAGGCAGCTAGTGGAGCCTCTGAATTGATCCTGAATTGACTATTTCTGAGTGGTTTTTGGTGGAGAACTTCTGGGAGAAGCTGTCATTGGTTGACCTTGTTCCTTTAGGAGCTGTAACAACATCTTTAGGGACTTTGGATCCCTTGAATTATGGACATTTCATGCTTATAGCTGTAAGGCACAAAAATGTCTATAACAGCTCTGCTGTGGGAACACTATTTTCTTGTGTGTTCCCTTGAGAAGTTTCTGTTGTGGAGGCACTAGGTTCTAGTGTTGGCCTTTGAGTAGATTCAGCTGGCACCTGTTCAAAAGAGTCTAGGTCAAGTCTCTTCTCCAAATCTTTCATCACATTGTCAACCTCAACCTGATCACTATCCTAATCTATCAAAGTCCCTTCCCTCCATTCATTCAAATTTGCATATTGTTCTATCTCAGGGATTCTGTGATGGATATAGGGTGACAATTTATGTTTCATTCTCCTATCACAAATGAAACCGTGAGGGTCATAAATCCAAGCAAAGCTTTTCTTTAGTTTCATTGTTGTTTCTATGATTTCTTCTGCTTTTTTCCCTGCTTCTCTATTGTTGCACACAAATGGGCCTAAGTGGTCTTTGATCCTCAATTGGGCTTTCTTCTTTGCCTTGGTGAAATGAATTTGGTCAGAGTTTAATATTTTCCTGTAATATTCCAGGGCAAACAATCTCATAGGGACATACTTAGGCAGCTTGAAAGGAGGGAGCTCACAACCATAGATTCGGATCTCAGTGTGATTCTGGTACAAGTACCAGTCACCTATCTTGTACTGCTTTGATAGTTGCAGGATTCTCTTGATATCATCACTGATTCTTGGGGGGGAATGTCATGTCAGCATGGTGGTTACAGGTGTTAGAGTCTGTCTGGTCAGCCCTCCGTCAGAGATCAAAACTCTTTATGCATTTCATGTTTAGGTGTCCCGCTCCGTTCACTCAGCTGCATTTCGCTAGAGGCATGCCATGATCTGACGAAGAAATTCATGCTAATCATTCCCCCTCATGTCTGGTTCCTGCTGGCTCAGGTATTTTGTCAATAATCACCAAAGTCCATGACAATCAAGGTTTGGTCCTTTAAAGGACAAAAGTCATTTTCTATGTTTAGGTCTAGGAATTCATCAATTTGGTCTTTGAAACATGTCCAGTAAAGCCATGCAGGCCAGAGGGAGGCCCTTACATAGCTATGGTTCAGAGAGCTTCATCGTCATGTGGATAGACTTCGACTCTTCTTCAAAACTCTATTTTGAAGAAAAGTCAAACAGTGTCATTTATGACAAAATTTTCCAAAAAATCGCCAGTTGACTTTTTCAGATGCAGTCATGGTTTCCGTAGCCAAATGTCCTGTCATATAGTGCCTGCAGGGATCTGCTGAAAATTTCATCATTTGAGCCAAAATTTCAAAGAGAAAGTGAAAATCAGTGTGTTTTAAAGTCAGTGAAAAAGTGCAAAACACAACATTAGAAAAATGGGTTTTCAAGGAAGCAAAAATTAAACCCATCTCTTCCAAGGCTATATATACATGTTTTTATCCAAATCAAGGGCATTGTGCTATTACAAGCCTTGGAGAGACGTTGCAAAGGTGTGAGTGTGATATTGTGAACGTTTGAGTGAGTTGGAGGTGGTTTTAGAGGGCGCAGCGCATATACCCGAGAGCGCGGCGGACACGGAGGGCACGGCGCACAAGCAGCCTGCCCACAGTTGAATTTTTCCACAAACGCGGCGCATACCCAGCGCGCGGCGCACAGGGGCAGAACGCCCAAAACTTTTCCAAACCGCCTCAAATCTTTTGGGGAGCTCGTCTATTTGCAAGGTAGGCTCTACACACCACTTGTGCATCAATTTTTATGGGTGATATAAGGGTTTTTATGCCTGTAATCAAATGCAAAAAAAAAAATTATAAATCAAACAAAGGAAGACATCAAGAAAACCATGATCCTAGGGTTTGTGCTACAGTGACAGTGCTGCCAAGGTGTTTCCTACCCTACCCCTATTACTCATTCCCCTATGCTATTGTCCCCATAATCACTACCCTAACCCTACCAAAAAATCATACTCCCTTTCCCCCCTTCCTATTGCTCAAAAAACCCAAACCCTACCTTGCAAACAACACAAACCCTACCCCATCAACACTATACCCAAACTACTCCCAAGTCCCTGACAAATCTCTCCCTTTAACCCCTATTCCCATTACATCATTCCCTTCCTAATACTCCCTGTTTAATTGTCCCCTTGGTGGCAGATTGTCAAAGAAACTACCAGCTTCATTTGAATCAAAGGGAAGCCTAAAACTCAGGGTACAAATAGCAATCATGGCATCTGAGGTTTCATCAAAATATGAGGAAGAGACCCACAGTGATACAGCTTCAGGAGAAAGGGCCCACATGAGACATCACCAGAGTGGAAGACATCTTAGAGATGAGCCAAAATCCCTCACTAAGTTGCAGGCATGCCCTCTTGCTATGTCTTGTTTCCAGCACTTAGCATGTTTTGAATTTTGTCATAGGGTGGAAAATGTCAGAGTTCATCATGAGTTGGCCCGTCTTTTTGCACTTCACCGACATGGAGGACAATCTATATTGGTTGGGGTCACTTTCACATTGACACTCGAAACCATATCAGTGGCAACAGGCATACCAAACATTGGAGAGCAGTGGCATAAGAAGAAGAAGGTGGAGAGGCATCATTATGAGCCTTACATTAAGGACAGTTGTTTGAGCCATCTCACGAGAGTTTTTCCATTCAGATTTTTGAGAGATGAGTATGCTCCGCTCATGAAATTGATCATGAAGTACTTCAATTGTGAGGGGAGGTTTTCTCGCCTTTATGCCTATCACATCAGGTTGCTCATGCACTTTACCAGGGTGCGGATGATGAACCTCCCATTTTTCATCTGCGGGAACATAGAGAGGATGAAGAATTTCATGCAGCACAAGACCCCTCGACAGCAGCTCAACAGTGTTTATCACTTTTCCCTTATCCGGATTTTGGTGGACCATCAGTTGGGATTGCAGGGTATTGCTTGGGAGGACTTCATCTCCCATGACTTCTTCAGCACTCCACAAGTAGTATCAGAGGCAGAGCATGAGATAGGGGGCCCATCTCATCAGTATGAGCGACATGAGACTGCTACTATGCCAGTATACATCACCTACCAGAGAGGCAGTAGACCCTTATTTGCAGCAGCAAAGCGAGTGTTATCTCCACCCGGGTGGAAGGGGCCTCGCTTCTAACATCAGCATCACAGGAGCAGGGCAAGGGTAAGGAGCCAGTGCAGGAGGAAGGGCCATCAGGTGAGCGAGAGACCAAGTTTGTTCTCCTCCATGATGATGAGACAGATGTAGAACCAACAAATGCGGAGCTTACAGAGATCATCCAGGAGCAGCAGTCAGTGATTGAGTCCTTATCCCTTGACTTGGAGAGGGCCAAGTGGAACATGAAGTACCTGGAGTAGAGAAACAAGCAGCTTGAGGACCAACAGACGATCATGGAGCTGCAAAACATTCGTGAGCATCGCCAAGCTGCTCAAAGAAGAAGGGTTGCGCTCACATCTTTGGAGCAAGAAATCAATGAGGATCAGGAGGCAAACCTTGAGAGGGTCAACATGAATTTGGAGAGGCTACTAGACAAATCCGACCAGGACCTGGCTCTACTAAGACACATGACTTTCCGTTACAGGGTGCGAAACATGAGTGCACAGGCCCAGATAAGGAACTTGAAGGCAAAATTAAGGAAAGCAACACGAAAGGAAAAAAGGGAAAAAGAGCAAGATTGACTTTGAATCTTGGCTGAGGCTTCCTTGGCTCATAATAACACCTCATAGAGATCCTCTAGCCCAAATTTCAAAAAAATTGGGGAATTTTTGGTCACATGGTAATTTTTTAGGCAAAAAACAGGGATTTTCTCCTTGTTCTAGAGCTCCAAATGAGGAATGGCTTGAATTTTTGGGTTTAGCATGGAAAATTACGACTACTGGTGTCTGGGCAAGAAATTTGGGCAAGATCTGAGTCTCGTAAAAGTCAAAAAACACCCAAAAATGGCCTCTCTGCCACTTTTTTGACACACAGAAAGCAGTCTTGGGAGAATGGAGATTTGGAGGGGCAAATGAGCACCAAATTTGAAAATTCCAGTTGGGTTAGAGAGTAGACATGACAGGCTTTCCAGAAAGACCACTTGGGCACATTTTGGACACCTACAAGTGCCCCAAAACGGGCCCCAAAGTAGCGCGACGCACAGAAAAATGGCGCAGCACACAGAGGAAAAATTGCCAATTTGCTTCCGTTTCGCGAAATTTCAGTTCACGACTTTTCCAAGTGGGCCTGCCCATATACACTTCGGTTTTTTGGCACAAAACGTGGCATTTAAAGTGTTTTTTCTCCAGATTGGCTTCTATCCAAGTGGCGAAGGAAGGCAAACGGTCACCCAAGCCAAATTTCATGTTTGTAACGCTGCACCTGTAGCTGATGGTTGGCTCTCCATCTCCATTGTGCAATGATTCGAGTAACTCCCCAACCCTTAGGCATTCTATCTCTTCCTCACACATTCTATATATTGTATGAAAGTTATTTGCAAAGGGTTGGTTGGCTTGTAACTTCTGGGAGACTGTGGGAAAGAAACTTTGTTTCTTCACTGTGTATTTTTGACAGAGAATTAATGAAAGGCAGCGGCTCTGTTTCATGAGATTCTTGTGGTTGTGAGTGTAGCAAATGTGTCTCTTATGTTTTAATATGTATTCGTTATGTTTCATAATTCAATTCATGTTCATTTCCAGTGAAATTTTCTGAGTGAGATTAGGTAGAATTCAATTTTGTTGCTCTGTCTGTGGGAAAATTTCATGTTCAGTGTTATTCTTCTATTGAAAAGGATTCATGTCACTATGCCATTTTCACTTTCTTCAGAAATCTATTCATGCCACGGTACCTCAAACTAGATTGTTACATTTTCCGCCTACCTTGCCTCATGGAATGATCTGTGCCTTTGTATTAAATTCTCTGTTCTTTGCTGACCGTTGGTCCCATACCATCCTAGAAGCTCGGTCATTCATGAAAATTGTTTCCCGAATCCCTATTCAGTTACTAGCCTAAGATCAATATTTCATTGTAAGTCATCTCAGACCATTTTTCGCTTACCTATTCACTGAGCATGACTCGGAGAGAGCCCTCTCCTGTTCTGGTAGGGCTAGCTACCAAACTGAGCGTGGTTTGTGGTTACCCTGATTTTGCCTTCCTTCAGCCTAAGGCATATTTAGGTGCTAACAAACAGGATAAACAAATTGATCTATGAATTCATTGTATGAATAGGGAGAAGTGTATGAGTAGTGGAAGATGGAAGTCCAGAAAATGACTGATCTGGGATTACCTCTGGTATCAAGCTTATTCATAGAGAATGGGAATTTGTCAGTTTGGTAATACAAGAAAAGGTGATACAAGACTATGGAATACTTGAAAACTCTCTCATTTTCCAATCTCATGAACTGATCATGGATTTTATCAGCTATGAATGTAGCATAGTCATACTTGGCAGCAGGGGGCTAGCCAGGGGTGAAGATAGTCATATAAGCAAAGGTCATTTCATCCACATATTCATTGGTTGTGAAACCAAGAATACAGGCAATCATGGTAATAATATCCCTCCCTAAGCTTGTAAAAGCACCTGTCATGTAGGGTGGAGGGTTTTCTGAAATGTATTGTTCTAACATGAACATTTGGCAAACTTTGGCGATCTCTGAGCTGGATAGTTTGGAAGATTTGTCAAGTAAATCAGCAATAGACAGAGGGGTAAGGTTCTGACTAGGTTGCAACTGCAATATTTCATTGATGGAGTCTGTTGTAATGGTAAAAAGGATTTGTTGGTCGGGGGACATTACAGCTCTGAGATTAGGGTTGTAATTGGCATGACACTGGTGAATAATGTCTGGGAAAATGTGCACAGAAGGGAATTAGTACTTTGGGAGATTTGATTCCCACATACCAATATTGTCAACATTATTGAGGTAAAGGTCCCGGTATTTACAATGCAGTCTCAAGGGGGAGTCATCAAATGTGAGGTCTTTGATTTGGAAGTCCCTATCAGCTAAGGGAAGGTGGTCCAAATCTTTATGGGGAGCATTGACTGGAGCTACATTGAGGACCACGGGGGTTTCCATTTCTGGTTCTCGTGGATTCAGAAATGAAAATGGGGCTTTTTGAGTGAAAATCGGTGTAATAGAGGTCCTGGGAGTCTTTAATTTGAAGTCTGGCAACTAAATTACACTAGAATTTTGGGTTTCAACTTAATTGTAGGGGAATTTAGTATTTAATAGGTTTCTAGGAAAAAACTGGTAAATACCTATATTTGAGCGACTAGCAATGGTGTACTGGTTGACTGGAAGCACACTGTGGACTGGAGCGGCGTCGGGTAGCAATTTTCAGGGTGGTTGATGGTTTTAGTATGAGTTGGTCGATTTCCACGTACTGGCTGCATGCATGAGTTTTTCAGAATAAGGACGAAAAATGGATTAACTTTGTTTTTTATGCAAAGTCCAAGTTTTGGCAGGTTTCGTGACACGGACGAATTACATCAGAAGAGATGACTTGACATTTTGTCGTTTGCGGGAAAGCGGTAAGTGGGTTTCATCGCATCGCTTAAGGGAGGGAAGTGGTTTTTAGGAGGGGTTGCGCGATTCCACACATCTTTCGACACATAGTATCGGCACTGTTTGGGAAACCGCTCTCATCGCACGCTAAATGTCGACCAAAAGGCCCATGCGATATGTGCGATGGCCGTCAGATTTGAGGGATCCGATCGGACAGTGGTCGGGGTGCTGAGGTGACTGATGGATAATGGAGGGCAGGCTTGATATTAATTAAAGGATTTATTCATATCAGGAGCATTTTTATTGTTCTTTAAGTTATTAATTAATCCTCATTTATTATGGCGGGAATTCGGGTTCTTAATTAACCACAGATTGGTTAATTAATTCCATTTATTGACTTTATTAAGGTTATATTTAACGGTGGGACGGGATATGTAAATATTTGGGGTTTTGTATAATATAATAATACGGGCGGGGGTAATGTTGTTTTATTCAAGAATTACATATTAATAACAATAGTGGCTAATATGACCAAATGAATGGGAAAGCGCTAAGTCTAATGTTTTTCGAAAGCTTTTCATCATACACATTTAAAACTTAGGTTAAGTGAATGTGAGGGTTTTTATATAGAGAATGTCTTAATTTCCCTAAGTAAAATAAGATTTTTCTTAGGAAAAGCTTTATCAAGAGATGAATGAGTTTGTGAAGGGATAATGTTGATGAAAGGGACTTGAGTACTTTAGGCATTTCCAATTATTGGGCCGAGGGTCCGGTCCCTCCAAAAGTCAGAGAAATGCTCTAAGCCCCTCCGAATTCGGCAATTAACTTTAGCACTTAGGGAATTAGTGAAATTTTAGGGGAAATGAATAGGGAAGTTAATTATTGTGACTTTGAATGTTGATGTGCCTTCCATGTGCTACATGATTTTGTCCAAGTGATGAAAGCAAAAGATTTAAGCATTGAACTTATCCATTCACCACACATTTATTCTGCAACCACCATCTACTTACCCTACCTACTTAACCTAGCATTTTTACTTCTTTATTAGGGTGCACTTAGACTGGCAAACCCTTATCAAACTTTCTTTTCTTTTACATATGAACTCCTATCTAAATCTACACTTATTACATCCAAGGGCTCAGATTAAACTGTTGAGCTCCTTTTTCACTCTACCTATCTACTTATCTGCCAAGTTTACATTGTTTGGTCAGATCTTTATTCTCTATTTCTAAAACATGAAATTGAAAACATGGAATAACCAAGTTTAAACTATTTGGTTACCATGGATTGTGGCATAGGTGACAAATTGCACACAATCTTTATTATACAAAAAGTAAAAAAGTAGTGGCATTTGGTCTTGCACACTTTCATGGTCTTTTCTTTTTCATTGGGGTTCATTTTCTTTCATTTTTTTTGACCTTTTATTTTTTATTTTTACCCTTTTATTCTTTTTCTAGGGCATACCCTCTTTACATTTTTTAATTTTTTATTTTTCATAAATATGGAAAACCTTTGCAACAAGTAAAGGTATGAACATATTTCAAAACTAAACCAAGTCAATCATGATATATGACACCTATTGGTATAGGGGCATAAAAGTGGCTCCACTTGGGGATGGCTTTCCCTAGTGGGAAGTCAAGAACATAAGATCAGTGGCCTCTGAATGACTTTGATTATGTTCTACAATCTTCCTTTTCCTTGTTGTTTTATTTGTATGTATGATAGTAATGATTCTGAAGCTTAGGGCCTTCTCTTTGAGCTTCAACTCCAAAATATTACTATCCAATAAACACTTAACATTACAAAGGATATAATATGTACAGTTAGGAACATGGTAGTATTAGTAACTATGATCAAAGTAATGCTTTAACATCCGACCATTTACTGGTCCTCCTTCCACTTTTGTACCATCTAATTCTTTAAGGAAATATGCATTGTTTCCTCTAAAAGCATAGATGACATATGGTCCTTTCCACATGAAGTCAAACTTCCCATGTTTCCCTTTGTCATCTCTTCTTGAATCCCATCTCAACACTTTATCTCCCAGGTAGAAGTCTTTTGCTTTGGTCCTTCTGTCAAATATCTTCTTGAGTTTCTCCTGCAGTACTTGGGATCTTTGGTACACTTCCTCCCTAGTTTGCTGCAAATGGATGGTCTGGTTTATCCTTCTTTGTATATCATTTGGTTCCACCTGAGCTTCTTGAAGTAATTTCATAACAGGAATCCCTAAAGATGAGGGAAAAACTGCCTCCATACCATAAACAAGTTCATAGGGACTGGTTCCAATGGATTTCTTGGTTGTAAGCCTATCTACCCACAAAGCATTGGTCAAATTTTTATTCCAAGTTTTCTTATTTTCTTCTAACAATTTTTTGATAATATTGATGAGACTTTTGTTGGAAGATTCTGCAAGTCCATTCCCTTGAGGATAGTAAGCTGTGGAATGGCCAAGTATTATGTGATATTTGTGACAGAAGGCAATCATTTTCTTGGACTTGAAGGTTGCAGCATTATCAGTAATGATTTTAGTGGGACAACCAAATCTGGACAAAATATTGGCCTCTAGGAAACCTATGATAACAGTGTCAGTGGCTTGTCTAGAGGGAATGGCTTCTATCCATTTAGTGAAATAATCAGTTGCAGTGAGTATCCATTTGTGTTGGCCAGAAGAGGGTGGATGAATTTCCCCAATGAAGTCAAAACCCCTTTGTTGAAAAGGCTTCTCGGTGGAAATAGGTTTCAAGGGTAAAGGTAACAATTTTCTTTTGCCTTCAAAGATTTGACATTTATGGAAAGAAGTTACAAATTTCTTCACATCTACAAACAAGGTTGGCCAATAGAATCCAACCCTTAGGATTTTGTCAACAGTTGACTTCCAATAGAGATGTCCACCACAGTCCCCTGCATGAAATTCTTGGAGAGCCTTGTTAGCTTCTTCTTTTAATAAACAATTTAACAAAATTCCTTCATGATTTTTCCAAAACAGAGTATTATCTAAGATGCAAAACTTTGAAGCTTTCATTTTCAAAAACCTATTCTTGGTTCTGGATAACCCTGGAGGATCTTGCAAGTTTTGTAACACATAGATTATATCAGCATACCAGGGTGAATCTGAAAAGGCCTGGCTGATCTGTGGAGTCGCCATCTCCTACTCGTTATCTAGCTCTGCAATGAGATTTATGTCTAGGGCTTGACAATTAGTTTCTGCCATGAGTTTAGCCAATCCCTGACCTTTAATTAGCTTGGTAGGTTTTATCTCTATATCATACTCTAAGATAGTAGCTATCCATTTTCCTCTTTTGCCATCAATCCCATCCTGAGTTAGGATGTCTTTGACTACTGTGTTAGTAACATAAGCTATTACATGGGAATACAATATATAGACTCTGAAATATTTAAGGGCTTTTACCAATGCAAAATCTTGTTTCTCCATTATTTTGTATTTTAATGATGCATCTCTGAGAGCTTTACTAAAAAAGGCCATTGGCTTTTCACATCCTTGATCATCCTTTTGTAGTAAAACTACAGCTATAGTGTGTTCTGATGCAAAAGAAAAAATGATGAAGTCTCTATCAAATTATGGGCTCGTGAGGACTGGTGTTCTGGTTAAGGCCATTTTGATTTCTTCAAATGATTGCTTAGCCTCTACTGTCCATTTGATGCTTGAATCCTTTTTTAGCATGTTATTTAATGATCTTATGAGTTCAGCTAAGTTGGAGATGAATCTTCTTAAAAATTCAGTTTTTCCTAGGAAAGCCTGAAGCTCTTTAATGTTTCTTGGATGGGGTATTTGTAAAATAGCTTCAATCCTGGAAGGGTCAATTCGAATGCCATCCTTGGAAATGATGTGACCTAATAGTTTTCCTTCCTCCAGACCGAACAAAGACTTCTTTGGATTCAAAGAAATGCCATACTTTCTACACTTTAAAAAGACTTTCCTGAGATGCTCCAAGTGTTGCTGATCTGATTTGGAAAAAACAGTTAGATCATCAAGATATATAACAAGAAAATCATGAATTTCTTTGGCAAAGGCAATGTCCATTTCTCTTTGGAAGGTTGCTCCTGCATTTTTTAGTCTAAATGGAATTTTTATGTACATGAAATTACCCCATGGTGTTGTAAATGCAGTTTTCTCTTGGTCGTCAGGATGAACCAAAATTTGGTTATAACCGAAAACCCATCTAAAAGTGACATTCTAGAAGAACCCACTACCCTTTGTAAAATATGATCCATTTTGGGTAAAGGATATTTATCTTTAAGAGAGACTTTATTTACATTTCTCAAGTCAACACATAACCTTATTTCCCTTGTTTTCTTCCTAATAGGTACCAGGTTAGACACCCATTCTGAAAATCTAATAGGGGCAATAATTCCTGCTTCATATATGCGTTTGATTTCTTTCTCAATTGATGGTAATAACACAGGGTTAATTATTCTAATTTTTTGTGTAAAGGGATTTTGATTTTCTTTCAAAGGGATGGTATGCTGAATGATAGAGGTGTCATAGGACTTCAAATCTTCGTAACTCCAGGCAAAAACATCCTAGAATTCCCTCATAAGTTCAATATACTTTAGCTTCTGATCAGGAGGCAAAGATTTTGACAATTTGATCAACTTAGGATCATCATGTGTTCCTAGGTTATACTCCTCAATATCTGCTCTTAATGGCTCCATTCTAGGTTTCTTGGGAATGTCATTAGAGTCAAAGAAATCTTCCAAAGGAGTTAATCCTTTGGGTAAATGATTATCCTTCATATTTATAACCTTTGTTTCTTCTTCAGTTATCTCATCTAGGTCCATTTGTTTTAGGTTTTGAATTTCTTCTTGTGTGAATTTGGTAGGATGAAGCATGTTTATTGAATTCTCTTCTGAAATGTTAATTTCTACCTCATTTATTTGATTAGAACTAGTAATTGTATCAACATCTATGTTAATGTTAGAAAAATCTTCATCTAAAGTTAGAAAATTATTGATCTACTTATCACTATAAAAAACCTGCCAGTTCTTAAGATTATCAGGGATGGCTGGCCTGTGCCTAATCTCAACAGTATACTGATGATTAGGTTGAAAAGGTAATTTGCAGGTGTTGGCAAACATGGCTAGGCTGTGAGCTTGCATGTTGTGTTTTCTAGGAATAGTTGCAAGCTGGGTTTCTAAAAAAGTGTTAAGAATTTCTATGATTGTTCCTCTATAATATCCTAGTCTAGGGTCCCTAGTTGAGTAAGTTCCTTTGATCTGTTTAATTATTAATTCTGAATCTACCATGATGGACACCCTGATAGCTCCTAATATTTTAACAAGTTTAAGACCTAACAAGAGAGCCTCATATTCTGCCATATTATTGGTACATTTGAAATTCAACCTATAGGCATGTCCTTTTCCATGATCATTCTCCAAGTTATAGATCCACACACCTGCCCCTGCACCTAATTTGTTTATTGAACCATTGAATTCTAAATACCATAAAATTTCATGTTCATAATTTGTGTCTGGGGTAGTGTAGTCTTTCTTAGCTAAGGTCTTAGGATTTTCTTCCTCATCTGATTTTTCTTTATCATCTGATTTTACTTTGTCATTTGATATCTCTTGAATTTGAATAGTTTACCTTTTTTCTTTCTCAATTTCTTTTGGTTCTGCTGCTAAATCTTTAAGATTATCAATTTCTGGATTTATTTCAGCATTATAGAGAATAAAGGAATCCATGTCAAAATGTACTGAGTAAATGGGAAATTTTTGAGGCTTCTCCTGACTACTCACTACATACTTCATTAGAGTTTCTCTATATAACTTCTTTGGTTGTCCAAAAACTAATATAGTGGCATATGACATATCTAGCTGAAAAGACCCTTGAAGCTTAACACCCCAAGATCTAGACAACTGCATGCCATATTTCGATGGTATATCTACTACCACTATGTCCATTAAAATTTTTTGCAGGGTATTGAACCAATGAAACACACAAGTCTTTTATCAATCCTAAACATCTCACTTGACTGGAGTCAAAGGAAAACAAATCTTTGTATGGTCTACTAATGTCTAGGTCTAGTTTTTCCATGACAGACTTGGGCATGAGATTATGAGATGCACCAGAGTCAAACATGGCATTGTGAAGAACCTTATCATGTATGTTTAGGCTAACATAGAAGGGAGGAATTCCTCCTTCCAATGGTTTCCCATTCACTTCTGGTCCAAAGATTAACTCGGGTTGATCATCAAAAAGATTAATTGAGTCTTCAATTCCGGTAATTTTCAGTGATATATTGATTTGAGTTCGGTAGGCATCATGTTTGGCTAATTCAGATAATGGGACAGAAATTTTTAGCTTGCCTACTTCTGTTTCCAGATTAAAGGGTTTTTCTATTTGGGCTTTTAGATTTCGAGCAACAGTGCGTTCTCTATTTTCTATGTATTTTTCCTTTTCGGGATTAGAATCATGATTTGTTGATTCTCCTAGATCAACCTTTGGAGGTTCTTCCCCAGTTTCCTTGGAAGGAAGGGGAGTGGAAGGCTGTTGATTGTTTGGTTGATTATCATAGACATCTTCAATTATGGGGTTATAAGGATTAGTGTTTGGTCTAGAAAGAATTTGCAAAGGTTTGGTTACTGTCTTACCTTTTTTGGGCTGATTTGAGACTGTTTTCTTATTTGTTTCAGGGACATCAATTCTCCTACCTCTTAGATTGTATTGCTTATGCACCTCAAAGATGGTTGAGTCATATCCCTGCCTAAAGTTGAATGATTCTCCTTACTGGGTTTGGAAATGTTTAAGTATGTGGGCCTCTTGATCATCTTGGGACAAGAAAACTTCTCCTTCATCATCAAGCCCCATAAAATTGATTTTAGTATCTTCTTCTGGACCTTCCGAGTGAGAAGCTTCTGCATAGTTCTCTTGGAAAGGGGGTCTAATGTTTTGGTCAGGACCATTCTTTCCAGTGTTCTGGTTTTGATTTTTCCTAAAATTAGGATTTTTCCCTGCATTAGCTTGTTGGCTATCCCAAGGAGATTTCCTTTCAATTGTCTCCACTCTGTCTCCTAGTCTATCCATTCCTTTAATTATGGCATCTAGCTTTTGTTAGAAGGGAGAGCATTCTTCTTTTAAGGGTATCCTCCTTTCATTCCTGGCCTTGGATTTTTTGGATAGCAGGTTGGCTTCAACGCTAACTGTTATGCTTTGCATATCTTCCAAAGTAGGGGGGTTTCGTTCTCTCAGCTGGAAAGCCATATCAGAATCAAATCCATCTGGGAATTTCATTAAGTCCAAACCAGGTGGGGGCCTAAGATCTAGTGGAACGGCACTATACACACTATTGAATCTAGTGCAATAGTCCTGGACAGTTTCATGGGGTCCTCTTCTTAGGTTCTCGTATTTAGATAAAATCTGAAGGGGGTCTTTTCTTTTCTCCCATCTGTTTAGGAATTGTTGATAGAGTTCTCTCAGACTATCTATACTATTTGGTGTTAAGGCTTTGAACCAAGTTCTTACATCTCCACTAAGGCTTTGTACGAAAATTCTCATTTGTACATCATCAGTGTCTATTTCATACATTTCTAAATAATCAGTCATTTTCCTAGTATGTTGTTGGGCTGTGTAGGTTCCAGTGCCATCAAAGGATGTGATTTTACTCTGATAGTCGGCAGGCATAGCACCTAGGGCAGCAGGAAACACAAGGGGAGCATATCTATTGGCCATGATTCTTGGTTGAATAGTAGTATGAACGAGAGTTGGGGTAACAGGAGGTGTTTGTGTTCTGGAGGAGGAACTACAAGTAGTAGTAGGATGTTGGGTGGTTGTTGGGTGGAGAGGAAGTGAAGGGATGAAAAGAGGAGTGGAATGAACTTCAGATGAATGAGGGAATAATGATAAACTGGTAGAAAATGAAGTGGTTTTAGAAAATTCAGGTATGCTTTCAGTGGTAAGGGATGACTGAGAAGAATTCTACAAATATCTATCAATTGACAAATTGGCTTGTTGGATCTCAAGTTCTCTTTCTAATACCGGATCTAGGACTGTGTCCAATAATTCACTGTCAGATGAGGTCCTGAAGAGAGAGAGTTCAAACTATTCATCAAAAGGAATATCTTCTAGGAAACGAATCTTAACAGGGCAAGAATGTGATCTGAATGGAGGTCTGGGACTTAATGAACTTTCTTGCCTTCTAATGATTCTTGGAATCAGGTTGGGTTTCTCAAACAAAGGGGGAGGATTTGGATTAGGGTTAGCCCTTGTGTAACGAGTTCTTTCTAAATCCAGATTTCAGTTTTTGCTTTTTTATTTTCTTAACAGATATCAAGACAACTTCTATGACTTCTTTAATATGGTTTTAGATTTAAAGATTAAGTTTCTTAAATATTTGTTTTGACTGAGGAACGTTCTTCCCTAGTATGGTCGCCACTATGTTATCACTCAGATTTTCCTTGAAGTTTTTAGAAGAAGGAAAGGGGTATGAGGTAACCACAAACCAACTTTTAAGTATAGAATCTAGCCAATCTATACTCAGAGAGGGCTCTCTCTTTATGATTTAGCTTTGTTTTATGGGATATTAGGCTTGTTATGATAGCTTGGGGGGTTTTGATTTTGTTTGTTGGTGGAATTCGGGAGCAGATGGATAGAACAAGGTATTTCAGGCCATTGGTCCATGGAGTCAACTAAATGATGGCTTCACTGGATCAGGTCGATTTAACAAAGGAAAACTTCACAAGGCAAGATAGCTAAACAAAAGACAAATGATAGCTTCAAATGGGTGAAATGGTCTTGAACAGGGAGGAAGGGAAACTAAGAATCCTTCAACTGGGCCCAAGATGATGAAAAGTGGGTGCTCAATAAAAAAAAACAATTAAGTATTCTTTGTTAAATGGTCATAATGATAAACTATGAAAGCACGGAGCAATTGAGATTTCCCTACCTATAATAGCCTAGAAGAAAACATTAAGAAAATAAATGATTTTAAAGACAGAATGCAATAAAGCTCTTTCTGAAATATAACTTTTCGTTTATCATTCAGATATGAAAAACATATGAATACTTATTAAACCAGAAAAACTGTAAAAACACAAGATATAGAATACTTATTTGTTTCTCGTTTGACATTGGTATCCTGTAAAAGTCCTTTGCTTTATTACCTTGTTCCAGCCAACCATACAAAAGTTGTTCAACAGCACTTCAATTCCAAAATTAAATTGTCTACAGAAATGTCTAAGAATCCACCCACAATACTTTGAATGCGGAAGTATTTATACAAAATTTACATCAAAATATCTAATAACTAAATGAGATTTATTCTAGGAAAACTAAATATCTTTTACATGAATATAAAGACATACGGTCTCGAATGTAGAAACATAATGTGATCCCTATTTTTGTTGAAGGAGCTAGAGGTAAGTCCTATGAATATGCATCTTGTTGTCGTGCTAGTAACTCTGTGCTGGACATCTGACTTTATCTTTTCACTAATACTCTTTTACTTGTAACTGATACTCTTTACCTGTTTACCAGCATTCACCCTTTTTTCCAAAATTTACTGTGGTAAATACTTCTATTTACCTCACTGTTTACCATGGTAATTTATAGGATGTCTGTCATGTTGATCCACCAATCATCCTTTGGTATATTCATCCTTGTCAGCTTCCTGTAGATTTCACCTACTTCAGTATATTTCACAAAATTGGGTTACACTAGGAATAAGTGCTTCACTTCATGCTCAATGTAAAAAAGGTTCTCCAAACCATCATAGAGAACTTTCCTTGTGGGAAATGCTTTGGCTGCAGATGAACTGGCCTGACTGTCAACTTGCTGATGTAATTTATTAATGTAATCAATCTGAACCATTAGCTTATCATTGATGACTAAAGGATTTGGGAGCCCTTTCATCCTTAAGATGTCAAATTTCCTCATGAATTCATCTATATCTTCCTGCATGCTTTGACATCTACGTTCCAAGCCTTGCATCAGGTTCCTTTTGGTCAATACTTTCTTTATTTCGAGGATGGTAGCAGTCCTATCCTCAATGTCTAATTGTTCTAACTGTTGCTTGTTTTTACTGTTCAGAAAATTTATTAATCTGATAGCTTCCTTAGGTTTTCTTCCCAGCTCTTCTCTGGTTTTCTTAATTTCTTCAAGAGCTGGCTTAACCAAATCAATCTGTTCAAACTAGTTTAAATGGATGGCCAAATATCATAGATGGAATCAATGATATTGGTCCACAATGTTTTCTTGATCTTTGTCAAAGGCCTGTCAAATGTCAGGTCCTTCTCCAATGCTTTAATTTGTTGGGCCATGCCTTTGTTTTTCCTCATCTCTTCTGCATAATTAATCTTTGATATATCATATTTCTGCTCCAAAGTAATGAATTTCTCTTTCACTTTCTGCAGCTCTGTTACTTGGAGTTTCATTTCTTCCATTGACTTAATCAAGTCCTTTGTGCTCTGTGTTGGTGTACATGTCTGTGATGTACCTGTTGTTTCTATGGGTGCAGCTATTGCCAAAGGAATGTTTGGTGCTAAAGCAGGTGCCAGTGTGGAAGGGATTGTTGTTGAAACTATTGGCACTACAGTCTGGGGCTGTGTGGTCGACTCACCCTGCCTTGATTGTACTGCTTTTTCCAATTCCTGCTTTGTTTCCTTTAGTTGCTCATTTAACTTAAGGACCAAGTCCATAAGTTCTTCTTCATTTTTCTTCTCTATCACTTCAACAGTTTGAGGGTGAATGAGTGGTGGCAACTTCAACTGTTTTCTGAGTGCAGCTATATCTTCATTCTTATTCTTTATTAGGATCTTTGCTGCCTTGACATCCTTTGGGTCATGGCCCAACTCAATAATTAGCTCCTCCAATGATTTGATCATGTTTCCCTTTGCCTGTGAGGTGGCCTTCTCCAGTTTCAATTGGGCAGTAGTGTTGCTCAGTGAATTTTGCAACCTATGTGCCATCATTGCCTTGCTAGTCAGTATAGAATAGACCATCTCCCCTGTTTGTTTGTGCAGTTCTATCTGGTCTATGGGGTGGATGTCTTTAGCTAAGACCTCAAAATCAGCCTTAAGGTAATCTACCAAGGACTTGGGTTGCAGCACTGTGGGCTTCAGGAAACTCATTTGCATTTTGCCCTCTTTGATGTCAAAGGCTGACATCAGTCTAGTCTAGTTTGTAGGGGCCATCTTTAGGTATTGAGCATAGGCTTGAGCCTTCAGTTGCTCATTATTTGTCTTGATCTCTTTGAACTTCCTCTTTATATCAATAATCTTCTCAGAAGAAGACCTGAGAGATGAAACTTCCATGCTCTGTTGCCTTTCTAGCTCTTGCCTTTGTGAGCTTGAAGGTGTCCCACCTATTGGGAATGTATGTAAACTGTCTGCTCCTTCCTTCCTTATGCTCTCTGTGGTTTCTCCAATGAATTCCTCCTCTAAATATGGATTTATCCTTTACCTATTAGCAAAGGGTTGATCTGTAGGTCTGCTAGAAGGGGTAGCTACTTCCCTATCTCTTTTCAAGTTCTTTTCCTCATTCAGAGGAGTCTGCACAACTAGGGGATTTCCCATTTTTGTTGGAGTTGGATGTGGCTGTGGTGGAGCTTGTTCTTCAGAGATTTCAGGCTACTCTGATACCTCTGGTTGTTCTGATGCTTGTGGCTGTCCTGATGTTGGAGCACTTGTTCCCTGGTTTTGTTCCTGTGATGGCTCTGCTGTGGGAGCACTATTTTCTTGTGTGTGCCCTTGAGAAGTTTCTGTTGTGGAGGCACTAGGTTCTGGTGTTGGCCTTTGAGTAGATTCAGCTGGCACCTATTCAAAAGAGTCCAGGTCAAGTCTCTTCTCCAAATCTTTCATCACATTGTCAACCTCAACCTGATCACTATCCTGATCTATCAAAGTCCCTTCCCTCCATTCATTCAAATTTGCATACTATTCTATCTCAGGGATTCTGTGATGGATATAGGGTGACAATTTATGTTTCATTCTCCTATCACAAATGAAACCGTGAGGGTCATAAATCCAAGCAAAGCTTTTCTTTAGTTTCATTGTTGTTTCTATGATTTCTTCTACTTTTTTCCCTGCTTCTCTATTGTTGCACATAAATGGGCCTAAGTGGTCTTTGATCCTCAATTGGGCTTTCTTCTTTGCCTTGGTGAAATTAATTTGGTCAGAGTTTAATATTTTCTTGTAATATTCCAGGGCAAACAATCTCATGGGGACATACTTAGGCAGCTTGAAAGGAGGGAGCTCACAACCATAGATTCAGATCTCAGTGTGATTCTGGTACAAGTACCAGTCACCTATCTTGTACTACTTTGATAGTTGAAGGATTCTCTTGAGATCATCATTGATTCTTGGGGGAGAATGTCCTGTCAGGATGGTGGCTATAGGATAAAAAAATTGATCTATGAATTCATTGTATGAATAGGGAGAAGTGTATGAGTAATGGAAGATGGAAGTCTAGAAAATGACTGATCTGGGATTACCTCTAATATCAAGCTTATTCACAAAGAATGGGAATTTGTTAGTTTGGCAATACAGGAAAAGGTGATACAAGACTGTGGAATTCTTGAACACTCTCTCATTTTCCAATCTCATGAACTGATCATGGATTTTGTCAGATATGAATGCAGCATAGTCATACTTGGCAACAGGGGGTGAAGATAGTCATATAAGCAAAGATCATTTCATCCACATATTCATTGGTTGTGAAACCAAGAATACAAGCAATCATGGTAATAATATCCCTCCCTAAGCTTGTAAAAGAACATGTCATGTAGGGTGGAGGGTTTTCTCAAATGTATTGTTCTAACATGAACATTTGGTAAACACTCACAATCTCTGAGTTGGATAGTTTAGAAGATTTGTCAAGTAAATCTGCAATAGACAAAGGGGTAAGGTTCTGACTAGGTTGCAACTGTAATATTTCATTGATGGAGTTTATTGTAATGGTAAAAAGGATTTGCTGGTCAAGGGACATTACAGCTTTGAGATTAGGGTTGTAATTGGCATGACACTGGTGAATAATGTTTGGGAAAATATACATAGAAGGGAATTGGTACTTTGGGAGATTTGATTCCCATAGACCAATATTGTCAACATTGTTGAGGTAAAGGTCCCGGTATTTACAATGCAGACTCAAAAGGGAGTCATCAAATGTGAGGTTTTTGATTTGGAAGTCCCTATCAGCTAAGGGAAGGTGGTCCAAATCTTTATGGGGAGCATTGACTGGAGCTACATTAAGGACCACAGGGGTTTCCATTTCTGGTTCTTGTGGATTCATAAATGAAAATGGGGCTTTTTGAGTGAAAATCGGTGTAACAGAGGTCCTGCGAGTCTTTAATTTTAAGTTTGGCAACTAAATTACACTGGAATTTTGGGTTTCAGCTTAATTGCAGCGGAATTTAGTATTTAACAGGGTTTCTGGGAAAAAACTGGTAAATACCTGTATTTGAGCTACTACAATGGTGTACTGGTTGACTGGAAGCACACTATGGACTGGAGCGGCATCAGGCAGCAATTTTCAAGGTGGTTGATGGTTTTAGTATGAGTTGGTCGATTTCCACGTACTGGCTACATGCATGAGTTTTTCAGAATAAAGACGAAAAACGGATTAACTTTGTTTTTTATGCAAAGTCCAAGTTTTGGCAGGTTTCGCGACATAGACGGATTACATCAACGGGGGTGACTTGACATTTTGTCGTTTGCGGGAAAGCGGTAAGCGGGTTTCATCACCGCTTAAGGGAGGGAAGAGGTTTTTAGGAGGGGCCATGCGATTCCACACATTTTTCGACACGTAGCATCGGCACTGTTTGGGAAACCACTCTCATCACACGCTAAATGTGGACCAAAAGGCTCATGCAATATATGCGATGGTCGTCGGATCTGAGGGATCCAATCGAATGGTGGTCGGGGTGTTGAGGTGACTAATGGATAACACAGGGCGAGCTCGATATTAATTAAAGGATTTATTCGTATCGGGGGCATTTTAATTGGTCATTGAGTTATTAATTAATCCTGGTGACTAATTAATCCTCATTTATTATGGCGGGGATTTGGGTTCTTAATTAACCACAGATTGGTTAATTAATTCTGTTTATTGACTTTATTAAGGTTATATTTAACCGTGGGATGGGATATGTAAATATTTGGGGTTTTGTATAATATAATAATACAAGCGTGGGTAATGTTGTTTTATTCGAGAATTACATAATAATAACATTAGTGGTTAATATGACCAAATGAATGGGAAAGCGCTAAGTCTAATGTTTTCCGAAAGCTTTTCATCATACACATTTAAAACTTAGGTTAAGTGAATGTGAGGGTTTTTATATAGAGAATGTGTTAATTTCCCTAAGTAAAATAGGATTTTTCTTAGGAAAAGCTTTATCAAGGGATGAATGAGTTTGTGGAGGGATAATGTTGATGAAAGGGACTTAAGTACTTTAGGCATTTCCAATTATTGGGCCGAGGGTCCGGTCCCTCCAAAAGTCAGAGAAATGCTCTGAGCCCCTCCAACTTTGGCAATTACCTTTAGCACTTAGGGAATTAGTGAAAATTTAGGGGAAATGAATAGGGAAGTTAATTATTGTGACTTTGAATGTTGATGTGCCTTCCATGTGCTACATGCTTTTGTCCAAGTGATGAAAGCAAAATATTTAAGCATTGAACTTAACCATTCACCACACATTTATTCTACAACCACCATCTACTTACCCTACCTACTTAACCTAGCATTTTTACTTCTTTATTAGGGTGCACTTAGACTGGCAAACCCTTATCAAACTTTCTTTTCTTTTACATATGAACTCCTATCTAAATCTACACTTATTACATCCAAGGGTTCAGATTAAACTGTTGAGCTCCTTTTTCACTCTACCTATCTACTTATCTGTCCAGTTTACACTGTTTGGTCAAATCTTTATTCTCTATTCCTAAAACATGAAATTGAAAACATGGAATAACCAAGTTTAAACTATTTGGTTACCATGGATTGTGGCATAGGTGACAAATTGCACACAATCTTTATTATACAAAAAATAAAAAAGCAGTGGCATTTGGTCTTGCACACTTTCATGGTCTTTTCTTTTTCATTGGGGTTCATTTTCTTTCTTTCTTTTTTGACCTTTTCTTTATTCTTTTCACCCTTTTATTCTTTTTCTAGGGCATACCCTCTTTACATTTTTTTATTTTTTTATTTTTCGTAGATATGGAAAACCTTTGCAACAAGTAAAGGTATGAACATATTTCAGAACTAAACCAAGTCAATCATGATATATGACACCTATTGGTATAGGGGCATAACATTTGTGATCATGGGTATTGGGAAGAGGGGATTGAGATATATGTAGGGGATTTTTTGTTATTTTTTTGTTAGAGGCCAACAATTCAGGATCTCATTGTTTGTCTTCATCTAGATATCTAATGGTAAAAATGGAAAAATTAGTAGAGAAAATGATTTGGGTGTTTTATATAATTGGGTGAAAATGAATTCAGGTCAAGGGATCAATTGGATTCAAGTAAATTTGGGCATTTAATATGCACCGACTGGTATTACATTGAGTGTGAAGAGATGTCAGAAGGAAGATCAATGGGAACTTGGAACTAGTTTGTCAATGGCATTAAAGAAAAATAGTTACTATATTTTCATAAAATAATATAACATTTTGTTAATTATCATATATTGGGAAATTGCCTCCAACATTGTTCATATATTTTCTTCACTTCTCTAGCCTTTCTTCACTCCTAACTCAGTTGTTGCTATCCCTCTTTCCTTGTTTCTTCATTTTGTGAAGAAGAAGAGCCCATAGTCCATAGCCATTGTGTGTATGTCAGCCTTGCTCAAGTGCTTCTACTGATGGGAATTGTGGCTCTGTGATCTCTAAGCAATGATAGCAAATAATGTTGTATGTTTTGGTGTAGGTTGCTAGAGAATTAAGCAATGCTCTCACTTGGTTATGCATATTTATAATGCATAAGTTGTGTATTGTGTTATTCTAGTTGTAGGCTTGGTTTTTTTGTTGTGCCTCTTTTGGTGAAGCTACATTGTCCATTATTGTGGATGTTTGTTGTTGGCAGTCTCTGAGTTCTATTTTTATTGAGGGGAATTTTGATAAATGCAATTCTGATGTGTTGGGGCATATAGATATATATGGTGAATTTTTTTAATCTTAATCTTGATAACTACAGTGGGGCTTAGATTTCTCAGCTGGCCCATATTCATATCTATTCATTTGGGGTTTTTTTGGTTGTAGTGAACTACATTAGTCCTCCAAGATATTAGTTTTGAGTACGACTTCACCTATGCTTGATTTGAGATGAGACATGTTGGCTTCATATATCTTTATTTGATTCACATTGAGATTGATTCCCAATGTTCACTCAGTTTGTTGCATTATTCTTTCAATGATTGTCTCCTCCTCATCCATTACATGTTATCTTATCATAATTAAATAACTTTAGGGTTCTCACAAAGGGGCCTTATCTCAAGTGGGTACATCTAGTTTATTTCAATTACGTTTCTCGATGGCTTCATATTTGTATGCTTTGAGTTTGACACTTTACATTGGAGCTACAACAACTGGTCATGACTATGGTGCAACATTGAGCAAGAGTATCATGCCTTACGAGGATCAAAGATCTGGAAAGATTCCTAGCAATCAAAGAGTCACCTGGAGGGTTGATTCTGGTCTGCGTGATGTATTGGCCAATGGGGTAGATCTAGTAGGAGGGGATACTACGACGCTTGTGACAATGTTAAATTTGGCCTCCCAATGGAATTCATAGTCACCATGCTCTCATGGAGTGTTATTGAATATGGCAAGAAATTGGCTAGTAGTGGTGAGTTGGGTCATTCGATGGAGGCTATTAGATGGGGGACTGATTATTTGCTCAAGGCACATACAGAGCCTTATGTACTATATGGAGAGGTGGGTGATGGCGACTTAGACCATTATTGTTGGCAAAGGCCAAAAGACATGACCACACCTCGCTAAGAATATAGAATTGATGCAAATAATCCTCGCTCATATCTCGTGGGAGAAATAGCAGTTGCAATGGTTGTTGCTTCAATTATTTTTAGGAACTCTAATCCCACCTACTCCAATGAGTTTCTCAACCGTGCCAAGCAATTTTTCATATTTACTGACAAGTATAGAGGAAAATATGACAACAACATTATATTTGCACAAAGTTATTATGCCTCCAAGAGTGGATATGTGGATGAGCTTCTTTGGGTAGGAACATGGCTTCATGAGGCTACTAGAGATCTTTCTCACATGGACTTTGTGATTGGCAATGTCTTTTCTCTAGGTGGAATGGGATGGAAAATGACTGAAGTCAGTTGGGATGTCAAGTATGTGGGAGTTTAGGTCTTGGCCTCAAAGTCCCTCATGCAAGGCAGAGGTGGGCAAAGTAATGTTTTTCTACAAAAATCTCAAGAAAAAAGAAAAGTTTTCATATGCACGTGCATGCAGAAATGCAATAGGATTGTACAGAAAACTCCAGGTGGCCTCCTGTTTTGGCAGAAATAGAACAACATCTAGTTTGTCTCCTCATAGTTTACTCTAGTTACGTCATTGTTGCTCACAAGAACCTTCAGTGCTTGTGTGAAGTTGTGCAACCCTCAGAGCTTTCGTCCTTTGGTCAATATCAGATAGATTACATCCTCGGAGAAAATGTGAGAGCCACAAGTTACAAAGTTGGCTATGGTAACAACTAACCTCATCCAAGACACCACAGAGCTTCATCTATCGTATCTTACAAAGTAAACTCATCCTTCATGCCCTAAAGAGGGGGCTATGCCACTTGGTTTAGCAGCAAGGGAAGTGATCCCAATGTTTTGCATGGTGCTCTTGTTGGAGGGCCTGATCAGAATGAAAATTTTGCAGATGAGAGAGACAACTATGAATAGACAAAACCAGCTACCTACAACAATGGCCCTGTTGTGGGTGTCCTGGCCAGGCTTCATGTTGGTGGTAGCTTAAACCAACTTCTTCCAGTTGTTGTTCCTACACGTGTAAGAAAACCCAAACCATCTCTTGCTCCAGTCTAGGCCTCTCCTCCATTGGCACCTAAAGATTACTCTCCAATTGTTATATCACAATCGATGACCTCATCCTAGAGTTCTTAGGGTCCAACTTACTACAAATATTCTACATTGATAACAAATAAGTCCAAGAAAACAGTGAAGAACATCAATCTCTTAGTTCAAATATTGTATGGCCCTATTTGGGGTCTGTCTAAAATAGAGGGCTCTTCTTACAATCTATGGCAATCCCTTGTTCCTAGTCAAAGCTTTGATTTTGTCTACATTCAATGCAGCTCCTCAAGCTAGCATATATGTTCAAAGCTATGATATGAATTGATCTAATCTGTAATCTTTGTTAGGCAAAGATTCAGTATTTATATTACACAGTAAAAGTGTGTTGTAATACCTTGTAGAAAAAAGCCCTAATTAAAGATGTGTTTTTATTTTTGTCCCTTCATTCTGTACACAAATCAAGACCCTTCCACCCCCAACCTATTAATTTTCCTTTGGGTGCATTTCTTTCCATCAAACCTTGGAGAGAGACAGCTAACCCCTATTAAACCCGGTTTGTACAGTGTGATAAACAAACATATTGTACTCCATTCACCCATCCATACCCCTTCCAAAACCAGACAACTAATTTTCCTTTTTAGTGCATTTCTTTCCATCAAACCTTGGAGAGAGAGCTAACCCCCATTTCTGTACAGTGTGCTACACAAACGTATTGTACTCTAATCGCCAAGCCCTGATGTTGATTAATAAAAATTCTCAGTGTACTCAAGTTTGGAAAGGAGAATGAAGTGAAGAGACATAAATGTGTTAGTGTTCATCCTTCAACTCCTTGGTTTTCCATTTTTATCTATCATTTATGTTGATGTGATATATTGTAGTAGTTTAGTTTTCATTATTAGTTAGCTTTCATATATATACAATTTGAGAGAACTGTATCTCCTGATTTTAGCATCTCCCAGCGTATTATTGTCTAAGATTTAAATAGGTAAATAGATTTGGGAGTCCTACCATAATGTCAAGTATCTATGGTTAAATTTGTAAGCCAACATATGTAATTTGATGAAGGTATTTTGATAAGAATATATAATAAAATATGGTGAAATTTTGCATCCATTTCTATCCCTACAAACCATCCAGCTCTAAATAGAGGGAATTCAACAATGTGCTCAGTACAGATTGTCATTAAGATCCAAATTTTCATACCTAAGAAGAATATGTTATATCACACAGAAATGCAAATCCAAATTTTAAATGGAGTTTATATTTAGTTCCTTATTGTGCATTTGCAGCTACCAAGAATGGAATATGCTGAATAGCACACCTGTGACACATATTGGTTGATTTACCTAAAACAAGAAAGAGGAATCCATGGATTTGCATATAATGACCTATTTGAAACATTATTACAAGCATGCAAGATAAAGTAAGATCATATTAAGAAACTTAGAGAACATCACGCTTTCTTGTAGTGGTGTTGGGTTTCCTGATGCTACCATAATAACTTCTCAAGCTATAACCAACCAAAGGAACTTGAGCCATAGATCCAAAGATTCGATGTGGATGTTGTAGGTTAGTCGTATGCTTTCAATTATGGAATAATTTAGTGGCATTTTTAATCCATATTTATTAATTGGATTTTTTAGCTGTTAAAAATCACCATCGGAAAATTAGAAATACTAGGTGTTGAAGCATAGGGTTTATCTTGGAGCTTAGTCATCTGGCTCATGTTTGCATTCAAATTTGGTAACAAGGAATTCGGAAAAACTCTTCCCATCTAAGAAACTGGATAAAATTTGTCATGAAGTTTGAGAAAAAATTATTATTCAAAATTTAAAAACATACATGATAATATTCTCTTTTTTTTCCAAGGAAAGAAATTGGGCTCCCTCTCAGCCTGAAGGAAAGAGTGAGGTTGTTGGTACCAACCCAACCCACAATTATACTCACTTAAAAGTGATTTTCTTAGGCTCGAAGCCATTACAACAATATCATCAAAGCTCATCATGTCACTACCAGGGATTTGAACTGGGTGGCAAGAATAATAATTGTTCTGCCCAACCACCCGAGATAACCCCAATTGACATACATGATAATATTCTATGCACTAGTGATTTTTATTTAAATTTTATGAACGAATTTAAATTTAATTGAATTTTATAAATGATAAATTTGAACTTGATCCACCGAATTGAATCGAATAAATTTACCAAATGCAATCAAATTTATTTGTTGGGTCATGATGCTTTCCATATTTGAATTTTTCCAAGCATTCTTCTACAATGAAATGTCAGACTGTTCAGTTGAGTCAGAGGTTGATCTAAAGACTCTTTTCTTGGCCTTCAGGTAGTCTCATGCCCATTTTCATATTATCTATATATCATATTTTATGTTGATATAAGCAACATTTATAAAACAAAAACTTTGGTGAAGTCAGTGACTAAGCTTGGGGCAGAAAAGAAACACCATTGTTTGTTCCTCCTTATCCACACAAATTGGACTTCCTTTGGTGGTAAATATAATTCCATAATGTAAATAATACTATTATGTAATTTTAGAAATGTATATTTTAGTTTAGTAAACTCTCCCTTATGCCAATGCATTGAAATCCAAATTATCTTCTTTAATCTTTAGTCATGAAAGGAATTTATATGCTTTGGAAAACATTTTAGAGGAGTTCAATAGTGTTGTTTCTTGCTTATAGTGGGACTAGAGAATGGACATCTATTCACTAATCATAGATTGTATTACCTTTCTTTGGAATGCTTGATCCAGTGGTGTCGGACAATGTTTGTCGTAAGTGCTGCAATATTTTTCTAAGAAAAAGTTGCAAACCTTGTAATATTGAGAGAGTGCAGCATCTAGGTTTTCAACATGAAAATTTTCTTTTTTTTTTGTTTATTACCTATCTTATTTACAACCCTTTTTTTCTTTTCATTCCAATTTATAGCCTGGCTAATCTACTGATGATCAATGGATGCTAATGCAAGAGTTTCAGCTCCAAGCTACATTAGGCAATGGTCAAGTTGCACCTTCTTTCAGTAATTTGAATACTTCTTTTTCTAATCAGATGGTTTCTTCTCCATCTCATAATTTTTCTAGTCAACACCAACAACACCAGATGCCATAGCCGCACAATAATCTGCACCATTCTCAATTGCAAAATCCCAATCATAATCCATAAGCCTATATGCTTCACCAACAGCTACAGTAGCAGGGTCAACGGTATCTCTATCAACAACAATTTCCTCCAAATGGATCCCCACTGCCACAGTCCCAACCACACCCACTTTCTCAAACACTGCATACAATTCCACCTCTCCCTAATAACTCTCATCCACAACAACATTCAATGCCACATGTGCTTTAGCACCAACATGCTAGTGGTCCCTAGCAGTCCAAATCCCAGTCACCCCCAACTTTGCAGCATCAACCACCCCAACAATATGCTATTTCATCCCTTACTCCATATATTTTGCAAATTGCACAAAAGCTATACCTAAGTCTCCCTCAAACACCCAGACAATGTTCTCAAGGTGTTAGCTAATTGAGCTTGAAACCAAACTAAGTGAAGAACTTGCATCAACAACAACAACTGAAACATAAAACACAACTGCAACAACACAAGCACCAATCACAATGTCAGCAACAACAACAGATTCAAGTATCAAAAGGTTTGGAAAGGGGGAGCATGATAATGTAGAACCAGTCTATAGAGATTGGTCAAGGAAATGGGCCTCAAGGGCCCATACCTAGAAGTTAACATGCTAAAAAAGGGGAGAAAATGGTGCAGATAGCACCCGAATAAAGAATTTTTATTGGTCCAAGTTCTCTACAGTCAGGGAAATAAGTGATACAGTCAGAGATGATAGGACAACAAGGACAAGGTCTTGTGCAAAAAGTAGGTATCCTGTCTCAAAATTCAACCTTTTTTCAACATCAAAAGGGATTTTTGCAACAATCGTTAGTAAAGTAGCAATATCAAGTTTCTTTATCCATAGAAAACCACCAATCATCAGTGTCATTTCCACTTACTATATAGCCACAACAATAGGTGCATATCTCACAATAAGGAGCATCTTCTTCCATCCCTCCATTAGCTTCATCATCTCAACAACAAAGCCAATCAATGCAATCCCAACAGGTTGTTCACCAAAATCTTATGCCTCATCAAATAGGATTTGATGCTGGAATACAACCATCCCCTCAATTGAGCAAAGGCCTTGTGCAACAATAGGATCAAGTTACTTCTTAACATCCATCTCAATAGGACATGTAGCATATCAAGTTAGGTATAATGTGGGTAGCATATTAAGTACAGTATCACCCACTCCTGTTGTACCCCTTGCTTCTGCCATGAATTCAAACGCCATTGTTGTAAATACAACACCGTCGAAATCAAGGCAGATCATATCACAAACAAGTATACCATATAAGTTATCTAATCATAGTAGTGTTTCAAGCACTCAGATATTTGCAGCTAATTCATTAGGGACATTGATCACCCCATTAAATGGAATTGTTGCAATGCCAACACCCACTACTTCTGGCATATTGTCTTCATAGATAAATCTCACAGGACTACCTCAGCGAAAGTATGTAAGTCCACTTGGTCTAGTTCATGGTCAAAAGTCGAGAGCCCGTCCAGCAATAAGGGCAAGAATGTCACCACAAATGGGTTCTCAATGGAAAACTCAACAATCACAGTCACAACAACAACAACAATAACAACGACAAGAGCACAATGGAATGCAACGTTCCATGTCGAGTAGTTTATGGAGTCCATATATGGAACCTCCAACTTATGAACTAATGTAATGATAATGGGAGGTGGCATAAGTGTCAGCTTTAAATACCAAATAAGCTCTTATCTATGTCAGGTGAACAAGGCTCTGGCCCATGCATGTGTACCATATTGTACAGGTATACCTATTCAAGCTCTGAGGCAAATGATGTGTGAATATTTGATACATTAGATTTTCATGGAGCTAATCTATAAATGTTTTTAGTTATTAAGTTCCATCTATTTTTGCATAAGGTAAAATTAAATCCCTATATACTTCTTGTGGGTGCCTTCACAATGGAAAATGGTCAAATCACAAAAGGTATTTTCTAATGGTTCAATGCATGTCTTGTTAATACAGCTGAGGCTAGCACATGTTGGACATTTTCTTGGGAAATTTTTGTTGCTCTTAGGTATCTCTTTCTCTCTTTATGATGAACTTTATCCTTGAAGATATTTTTAGGAGTTTGATATTGATAACATGTCAGTTATCAGTTCTGCTACAGACTGCCCAAGATTTCCTTACAGTAATGAAATTCTTGTATTTCTGTCATTCTTTGTATTTTACAGTAGTTTAATCTGGACGAATAGGACTTTGGTAAATATGCACCCTGAGCTGGATACAGATCCAAGCTAGGTGATCTGGAAATATTTCAATTTTTGGTTGGTTTATTGTTTCTTCATCTAATTTAGTTTTGTATAATTTCTACTTCTCCAGCTAGATTGTAAATTTTCCAATAGAAATATTCAATTGATAGGAAGCTCAAAAGTCTCTTTGAGCCCTTTTATGTAATAAATGTCCATTCAAGAAATGTTTCTTACTTGGTATTTTGTCCATTCAAGAATTTCTAGTGTTCTTTGTCTCCTTGTGATCTTTATGTTTTAGTAATTGCTTGATGAAGAGAACATAAAAGTTAATAAGAAGCCAACAAACATTCACAAGTAATTATTAGGAAGAGAAATCAAACCTAATTTATTCTATACTTGGTTTCTTAACATGGAATCAGAGCTAAGGTTAAAGGAAGGAAGTTTGAAGATCACATATTGTTGGCATATTTAAAGACATCCTGACAACATTTATCTCCCTCTCAAGACACACAAGGATCTCTACCATTATCAATATGGAAAGTACTAGAATTCTGGAAGAAAGCATATCCAAGGAGCAACAAAAAGTCTATTGAAGCAAGGAGTCTTCACTTCTCTCTCTTAGGTATAATTCATCTCGTACGAATTTTGTGGCATTCAATTAATCAAGTCTATAGCATGGTTTTGAACCTGTGATTTTGTTCTAAAATCTATTGATCTGAAGTTTGCGGCATCCGATCCAAGAAGTATGAGACTTATATTTTCTTGTGATTTGAATTGCTATTAGTCTAATATTATTCTTTGTTTGGATTCTAATCTCAAGAAAAAGTTGTGACAAATAATTCTGAGATAGGTAAGAAGGACCATATATTAATACCATCTTTGTGATTACATACATCTCCATGTATATACAAGTTCTTGTAGCAAACAATGTGAACTTTTGTAACAAAATATGCAAGCGCATGTGGAAGATTTCCTGTAATAATATGGCACCTATGTGAGTTAATGAGAAACTACACTTTCTATAGAATGCAAGCTAGTTTGAAGTATATGATGATGCAAGTTTCTGAGGGTCAGTCTCCTATATTGATGCAAAGTTCATAAGTATAGAGACATACATATATAATCATATTGGGTGATCATCTTGTGGACAAATCATAGCAAAGCTTGACTTGAAGTTTGAACACTTTGTGAAGTTGATTTGAGACAAGCCTTCAAACTCCTTGACAATCCAAACTACTATATGAGCAAATTTCTATCCCTTTGGAACCATGAGGAGTAGCATCTATTCGCTTGTGAGAAGAATACATATTTGAAACTCATCAAAACAAATACATCTGAAGTTACTCACTATAGGAAATTTGAAAAATCAGAAGTAAAGGTCTGAAATATAAATGTACTAAAGGTGAAATCTGGAACTATACTCCTATGGAATTCTTGAAGTATGTAACAAGTTCATTTAAAAGACATGACAAGAAGTGTGAAACATGGAAACAATGTTTTATCTCCCTATTATAAGGACTATGACAAAGCATGGAAGGTATATCTATGACAGATTCAAGACATATTTAATGACACCTAGAAACAAAACACATGTCCAAGATCCAAATTATTCATGGCATATGGATTTTTCTGAGTAGTAAAGTTCAAAAATAATTATAATGAATTTCTATGTAAAAAAACAAGTTTAGTGGCCATCTATGAGTAGACCTATGGGACATTGCGCCGTAATATATGTTATAGAAAGAAGTTTTTTGACCCCTGAAGTTGACCATGTTACGGTGAATTCCAAACATATGACATTTTGTTCTGAAAATCACCAAATTTTTTGAGTATCTAGTGGAAGGGACTGAAATTTTGTAAACCCTATGTAAAGAAACCAAACTATTAAAGTCTATCCCTGATCATGAGGATCGTACCCTCTAACAAGGAATAGTATTACCAATTCCGAGCCTAAAGATCAAGTTGTAGTAAGGATTGCGATAAGAAATATGAAGGTGTTTGAAGTTCATGTATGTGGCACAAACATATGAAGCAAACATACTACCAAGATTTCCTTCTTATACAGAAAAGAAAGACGAATTGCATCAACAAGGCCAACCTATCTAATTCATTGAAGTCTACAAGATCTGAAGTATCTCTATTAGAGGAAGGTGACACATGTCAACTAAAGAAAAAGTCAAGGAATCAAATTACAAATTGTAGGTGCATCCAAATTCAGGAATCCAAGCATAAGTGACAAACCTATTGACAGAATTTTGTGTAAACCTCTGTGCAAGAACAACTAAAATCTTTGTCTCAAGGAGAAGCTACAATTGGTCACCTTTGTGAAAAAAATCTAGGCTTAATGATGACATCGATGAAGGTTGCAGTAACTTTGTAGGCAGTTAATGAAGTCTTCATTTTTAAAAGCAGTAAGAAGATCACGACATCCAAAAGAAGGCTTTGTAACAACTTCTATGATCATGAAAGAAAAAGAGCATGTTGGATAAAGGGAATGGTTACTTGGTAATCAAGTTGGATCCTTGGGAACTCTAATAAAAGTAGATTAATATGGATATGGACCATGAAAATGTTAAGGGGGAACCTCTACTTTTACAAAAGATAAGTGTTTTGTTCTTTGTTCCTTTCATTACATTGTTAATGATGTCCTCTATGTATCTAGCTCTATTCTTGTCACTTGATTATAATCCTTTACTTTGTGTTTTTTCCTTGAAAGGAAGGTTTGTAGGAATATTCTAAAGAAAGGATCATGGCTAGATTGAGAGGGAGCCTCCAAAGAAATACTTGACTAGAAGCCTTGTTGCAAAAGCAACTTTTCAAGGTTTGTAGAAAGAAGCAACTCAAGGTATGTTTAAGATCATAAGACTTATAGAAAGTCTTCATCATAGAAGGTACAATCATTTGTCTTTGAAATTTCCTTATGTTAATAACTCACTCATGTCTAGGGTTTTACTATAGAATCATGAAGATTCATATATTGTTAGGGTGTGTTGATTTCTAGATTAAATCAACCTTTGTAAGTATTATCTTTTGCTATTTGTTCACTTTGATGAAACCCTAATTGTTTAGGGTTTGGTGATGATTTATAGGATTTATGATAAAACCCTAGTAGATATTGGTATAAGATCCTAGGGCATGAAATTAAAACCATTTGTTTAAATGTTTCCGTTGTGAATGAAACCCTAACATAGTTTAGATGTTTCATGCTCATGTATATTTGTGCTTGGTTATACTTGCTGATAAGATTTGCATGTAAATATTCTTCAAGATGTTGAATATGCTTACCTAGCTCATACTTGATGATGATGTTGAGCATGATGGAAAGAGGGAAGAACCCTGATGTTATTTAAGTTTACATTGATGATTGATAGATGACCTTGTTACTAGATGAAGATAAAGAATGATGTTCTTGAAGGAATGAAGTTTTTGGAAGGTTGAAGTTTCTTCGATGATATGTTGATATGAAAGAAAATAGATTGTGTGGTTGGAAGAATAAAGTTGTCCCTTAGTTGAGAAGAAACTTGGATAAAAAAAAGTGTATATCTTCCCAATTACGAGGGAGGACATATTGTGACAGCTATAGTGAAGACCTTGAAGAAATAATGAGATCGGATAATTGCTAAAGCACTGCAGGTAGATGATATTGATATGTCATGAAAAAATCTTGGATGTTTTGAAGAAGTGTTGAAGTTGAGTTTGGTGTTGCTGAAGAAGTTGGAAAAGGAAGCTTCCATCGAGATGTGTTCGGATATCGTAATGACCTAAAGTAGCATCATAATGGTTGAAGACCTCTGGTTTTATATTGATGAGAAGTTCTAATATTGGTTGGGGTTGTAATGCTACTAGATGTTATAATGGTTGAATAGGTAGTTGATGTGTGGATCTCTCCTTAAGAAGTTTGAATATTTGATAAGCATGCTTGGATTGGTAGATATCTCTAACTTGGTTGAGAGGGAGAGATGGGTACCATGAACTTCTTATATGATGGTACTTGGGAGGACATATTGGCCTAGTTAGTATTGAGACCTCAGGTGCTTGGCCTTTATGATGTCTGGATCCTGGTGAGGGAGGGTATCTTGGTCTTGTGGAGCTCCATTTATGTTCACCTTGTTAATATACCTAGATCCCTGTAAGAGTTGGTGTCAGTGCATGGAGTCCTATATGGTATCTATATTTATACCAGGGTTGTAGCCTGATGGTACCTATAGTGGAAGTCGCCTGGATGACACCTTAGTCCTTGTTAGTGTATTATATCCTTGTATGAGTGTATGACACTTGGATCCTTGAGTCAAATCCTTGTAATAATGTCTTGACACTTGGATCTTTGATGTGTTGGGAGATACCTTGGCAATCATGGTATCTAGATCCCTAGCATTGTGCATGTCAATACTCTTCTTATGAGAACTTTTCTAAGTGAGTATTGTTCTTGTACCATCGGCCAATTATGAATATCTCCCTAGTTAAGTGGGAGTGTTGAAAGTTGTAATTAATATCGATCTTCGTAATTGTGTTTGGCTCATAACATGATGTCATCATTCTTTTGTATTTTTCAAAAAGAAAGAAAAATAATTTGTAAGAGGAAACTATTATTATAGCATGGGTTTCATGCTTAGAGTCTTTGGTCCTAGGTCAAAGAATCCATTGTGTGCTCTAGGGTTTATGTCTTGAGTCATGGTCCTTGTCATATAAATACTATATAAAGAGGACTTCGACCGTTCTTGGAAGCATACACTCAAATGTGATCTCTTGTTTTGATCTGTAGCTAGAAGCAAGTGTGAAAGTCTTGGATGAAGACAAAAAGGCAAGTGAAGAAGAAAGTGAAAATTTCTTGATGTTTGAAATTTATTTTTTGAATAGCTCACACGTGTATACCCTAGGTCTGCTAGGGTTACCTGATATGAATGCATTGCAGGAGAATTTGCAGACATTAAAGGAAGATTGAAATTCTTGTCTTTGGAAAAATATGATTCTTTGATACTAGAGACATTATCTTATATTAAAGACGTTATTTTTGGTGGTTGGCTTGATCTTAGGAGGCCTTGTTTGAGTCTTGGGTCTTGGAAGTCTCCTTTGAAATTGATTCTATAGGAAGATATTTCTCTGGGTTTTCCCCTTTGGAGGGGTTTTTCCCTATCTTGGAGCCTATCTCTGGTGTTCTCTTGTTGTGTTTGTGTCTTTATTATTTTGGAAATTGTCTTGATGATCTAAACATAATAAAAGAAGAAGAAGTAATAATAATATTACAAGAATTTGTCAAGTAAAAGAGAAATCAATTAGAGAAACCTTAATTGTGTTACTCTAAGGATTTATCAACACTATTATTATTATTTTATTTTGGTCTAAGTGTGTTCTTCATGCTCAAAGTGTAATAGCCCTGGTGAAAATTCCTTGTAATAAAAGTAAATGCAAAATAATAACCACAGATGATGGGGCACTTACTCCAAGCTAAATGTTGGGAAAAATCCTAGTGATGGGGATCACTTGTGATTGTCTATGGCTAAGGAAATTGGCAAAGGCAATGGCTAAGGATTTGGAAAGGCAAAATGGCATTTTTGGCACAATTATTTATGAAAATTAGGAGAAAAGAGAGGTGAAAGGTCACAGGTTGCATCTGAGGAAGAAATTAAAGGAAAATAATGGAAAATGAAGAAAACGGAGGCTTCATTCATAAAAAGGTTTCAGAGGATCAATTGGTAACCTTTTGTCAATTCGATTTTGGAGCTCTCTCATTATACTCTCTCTCTCTCTCATACTCTTGGAGACTTAGATTTTTCTTGGAGCACTCTTGGCGGGTGTGGCATACTTGGATTTTTGGAGCAAGAAGGCAAAGGAAGTGTAGGAAAGCACCAGAAGGCATCAGGATTAGCAGCTACATCATATTTGCTTGCAGGTACTGAGTTTCATGTATGTTTCCTTCACTAGTTTTGGCATGCATAGCATATGCATGTGGATTTTTGGTTGTGATCTTTCATTGGCATGAAGGATGGCTTGGATTGACAGTGGATTGCCTAACCTTTCCATTTCCTTGATAGCCATGGTGATTGTGGGTTTACTTTCATTGTTTGTTTTTGGTTGGTTCTCGTGTTTCCTTAGCTTGGGTTTAGTTATTATTTCCTGGAAGCCCTGGTTGGAGAAACACTCTGGAAGCCCTATAATAGCTTGGGTTGAGTTACTAGTCCTAGAAGCCTTGGTTGGACAAACGCTCTAGAAGCCCTTGGTGGGTTGATTTACTATTCCTAGAAGCCTTGGTTGGAAAAATGCTCTGGAAGCCCGACGACAGTTATGGGTTGAGTTACTAGTCCTGGAAGCCTTGGTTGGAACAAACACTCTGGAAGCCCTAGAAGGCTTGGATGGAGTACAATCTGATGATGGTTTTGTAATGTCCGACCGTGAGGTGGATGGCCTCTGGCAGCCCTGGATGAGTTTTTTATTGATGTTTTCTATGAGATCCCATATTCATGCTTGGAATATGGCACAGGGGGGAATGACTGAAGAGAGATTTGGCTCAGTCATTCTACGGTCGGGTGGAACGTGGAAGTCCCATCCCAAGTTTTGATTTTGCATGATCAATGAAATGTTATTTCTCCTTGTATTTCTATGAGAATTTGATGGATTTTATGTGGCCTATATGGATGTACTTTCATGAGTATTTTTGTTGCTATTATGCTAGTTATGTATGTTTTTTATGATAGAAGCCATGTGTGGCTCTCATAGGGTTTTTACTTATAATTGAATGATCAATGTATCTATGACCTAATGGATGGAATGACAGTTGATGTGTTGAGGCATCAATGGTTCTTAGCGATTCTCAGCTAAGTATGAGACCCCTATGCTCAGAACTGTTAATTACACCTATAGATTACACATTTGCAATATGTTTGACGAAATGCATGTCATGGCTAGTAGGGATCCAGTCAAGGTCTTGAACAAGTATTTGTTTTAGTACTATCATTTCCATGTTATTTTACTGATTTGAAGAGATGGTTCAATTATGGGCAATGAACTGGGCTCTGGGCCTGAAAAAGTGGCTCAAATCTTAGAGTCGTTGGCATAGCACTGACGTTTTGGTCTCTAGTCGCTGGCAGGCAAGCCTATGAAAATGACTTTGGGTTGTTGGTCACACTCATGCCTATAGCATGGGAGCGACTTAGCCTCAAATTGTCCAAAAGTTTAGTGGGACCCCAAGGCAAGTTGTCCAAAGTATTGGATTAGTTCTTAAGGGTCCTGTATCTGATAATTAATGTCTGTATGGTATTTTTATGTCAGTTCAACTTCCTTAACATGAGTTAGGAGGTCGAATAATATCATAATGGCCTCTTGTCACATGTTTACCCTAGCTAGTTGGTTGCTTGGGTAGATGTGGGAGGAGGGTGTTACACAAAGAGTCAAAAGGGGTCAAAACAATTTGTATGAGTCGTGTCCCAGTTGGACATTTGAAAGAAATGAAAAAGAATTCTTATTTTTAGTTAAAGAGTCAAACAAATACCAAGTCGTCCCTCGTTGGACAAGTCAGGAAATGTGGCATCTATTCAACCCTCCTATATACAAGTCAACTCTACCTCTTGGAGATTCATTCATTCATCACATCATCTTCTATCTATTTCTACGATTGGTTAAGAAGAAAAGGAGTCAAATTCATAAGAGAGAGAGGCAAGTCAAAGGAGAGAGAAGATCAAAGTTTTCTTCCCTAATCTAGCTCACACTATGGTACTATAGGCCTGAAATTTCAATAGCTGAAAATTTAGTGTTTGACACCCATTAACTTTTGTTGACTTTGACCTAATTGGAGGAGACTTGGAGGAGGGTTGACTTGGAATCTTTGTGACATTTTTGGTCTTGGTCTTGGGTCTTGGATATCTCATTTTGATCTGATTTTATAAGAGAAGGATTGGTTGGGTTTTCCCCCTTGTGGAGTTTTTCCATGGCTTGGAGCCTAATTTATGGTGTTCTTTGTCTCTTTGTGATATTTATGTTTTGGTAATTTCTTGATGAAGAGAACATAAAAGTTAATAAGAAGCCAACAAACATTCACAAGTAATTATCAAGAAGAGAAATCAAGCCTAATTTATTCTATACTTGGTTTCTCAACATATCAAACCCTCATGTTAACCAATTCTCAATGGTATTCAAAATTTGCAATCACAATTCCTGAATCTCATTCCAACTGCAATACTTTTCATGACAGATTTAGAAGCTTTTTCCAATATGGGGAATAGTTGCATATTTGCAAATCCCTAAGAATTCCAACAAAAATCAGACATATTTTCTCTATAAAATCATTGTTGGAGAAGGACCCAAATGGTAGCCACTTATACACTTTAGATAAATTAGTAACTTGGAAGTCTTGGATAATTCCTATATGTAAGAACCACTTATAACTTTAATCCAATAAGTGAATATTTCCTTTCATAACCATGCAAGAAAGATTAATTCAAAAGTTAACTGCGACCAGCTTTAAGGGGAAACTTGAGTTGATCTCATCATAATTGAAAATACAAACCGCAAGAAAGAAAATATTCCACGAAATTCTTAGATGGTCATAATCAACCATGTTAATGTGAAATGAAACCTCCTTGAGAAATTTGCCTATTTTATCTTTGGTGAGCTTGCAATTATAAGAGCATCACAAGGAAGGGGATCTACAGAGCACCCAGGAACCTCTAAGCAATGTTAACACTGGAATAAGACACTGCCCTCACATCAATCTGGGACTTTCACCCCATAGCCAACTCCTAGATTAGCTAAATCTTTTGATGAGAGTGGTGTTTCGTAAACCACCGTTGTCTCAAAATTGTTTCCAATTCCATATTATTACACTCACATTCACACATTTTTTTTGTATTTGGATTACACTAGAGAAAATTTGTATTGATCAATACCAAAAAACCATTTAGAGTTGACCACGCTTCATAAATTATGATCTTTATGCAAATTTAAGTGCCCATGAGCCAAAACGCTTTTTGAGGATATGATGTATGATAAAGGGAGCATGAACTATGTGATCTATTGTTGCGTTGAAAATGCACTGAGCTAGTAGTATTATCAATTAACATCAATGCACATCGATCTTATGGAAAGCATTCAATGGTAATTTGTCTCCTGTAATGATCAAGGCATGGGTTTTTTTTTATTTCAAAAGATGAGTGATATCGTGAGAATGTGCAACACAGTTGTGAACTATTGTCTTAAGGGGTCCTGACCCAGGTTCAGAGTTAGTTGCACCAAACAAAACCCTACACTACTGGCCCTTTCAGCATCAATCTGTGTAGCGCGGACTGAAGTCTCACCTGAAGCAATATGGGGGGATGTTGGAACCAAGTTTCTACATCCAGAGATCAGTGTGATGTCTTTTTATGCCCTAGATCTGCCTCCGCGCAGATCTCTAAGCCCTTAGGGCTTGGCACTGCAATTCCCTTCAAACAGCCTTTAGACCTTCACGAAGGTCTACAACTGGCTTTTGCGGACCCTGAACAAACAAATTAGCTACTTACGCGCACCTTAGATTACTCTTAGATCAGTATGTACTCAGATCTACCCAAGTATTCAATAAACCTAACAGAAAGTGTTATGATCTTCATGTAATCACTTAACATTAATTGCATTCAATTAATAAGATGGATTCAGTAAATTCGCGCATCAATACATCATTATTTCTCAAAGACATTCTTTATTACAACATATATCGCAATCATAAATAGCAAAGAGAAACAGATAAAACATGTGAATTTTCCCAACAGTCTTCTTTATTGATATTCAATATAAGGTTACAAACTCAAAACTTCCCTGTGCACTCAGTTGTAAAGCCTTTTCCTCCTCTAAGACTTACTTCTCTACGCTAAATCTCTAGACTCCTTCCATCGAACCCATAGACAAAGACATAGATTTGCCTTAGACTCTCTAAGACACACCTATTTATACAATCCCATGGTCCGCGAACCATGGGTATATCTTCCAAAACCGACTCAAGTTTACATAAACGAGGGTAAAAACCCTTTTTGACTCTTAACTAACTACACTCTCCACATCCACAATTAGCGAAGACTTTACATATTTTTATCAACTTTACATCACAATTTGGACTTTTACCCCAAAACTGACCCAGGGGGCCCCATCCCAACAGGACCCCAACACAAAGTTCATGACTCACCCTCGAGTCACTCCATTGGTGCGGTGATATTGTTGCGAAGATCCCCCAGCTCCACCTGTATAATTGCTACTTCAGGGCTACCTACTTCACATGTTCAACCAGCTTCTTTGTAGCTGGTCCTTCGCTGGCTCACTTGATCTTTTGCTATGTGAGCTGCAGGTTCGTCAACTTTATGCAAGTCCCGGCAATGGAACCATTTTTTGGCTTAATGGGTTCTGACCGAGGTTCAGAGTTGGTTGTGGCAAACAAAACCCTACACTACTAGCCCTTTTGGCATCAATCCGTGTAGCGCAAACTGAAGTCTCACCCGAAGCAATATGGGGGATGCTGGAACCAAGTTTCCACATCTAGATATTAGTGTGATGTCTTTTTATGCCCTAGATCTGCCTCCATGCAGATATATAAGCCCTTAGAGATTGGCACTGCAATTCCCTTCGAACGGCCTTTAGACCTTCGCGAAGGTCTACGACTGGCTTTTACAGACCCTGAACAGATGAATTAACTACTTACGCGCACCTTAGATTACTCTTAGATCAATATGTACTCAGATCTACCCAAGTATTCAATAAACCTAAAAAAAAGTGTTATGATCTTCGCGTAATCACTTAACATTAATTGCATTCAGTTAATAAGATGGATCCAGTAAAGTCACACATCAATACATCATTATTTCATAAAGACATTCTTTATTACAACATATATCGCAATCATAAAAAGCAAAAAGAAACAGATAAAACATGTGAATTTTCCAACAGTCTTCCTTATTGATATTCAGTATAAGGTTACATACTCAAATCTTCCCTGTGCACTCAACTGCAGGGGTCTGCGCACTCAGCTGCAAATACTACTCTAGGCCTCTACGCACTCAGCTGCAAAGCATTTTCCTCCTCTAAGACTTACTTCTCTACGCTAACTCTCTAGACTCCTTTTGTTGTACCCATAGACAAAGACATAGATCTGCCTTAGACTCTCTAAGACACACCTATTTATACAATCCCATGGTCCGCAGACCATGAGTAGATCTTCCAAAACCGACTCAAGTTTACATAAACGAGGGTAAAAACCCTTTTTTACTCTTAACTAGCTACGCGCTCCGCATCCACAATTCGTGGAGACTTTACATCTTTTTATCAACTTTACATCAAAATCTACGCTTTTACCCCAAAACTGACCTAGGGGACCCCATCCCAACATGAACCTTCGAACCCTGTGAAAGTGGGAGCCTTAGTAAGCATGAACCTATGTTTTATCCTTGAACCTATGTTTAATCCTTGAGCTTTGCAAGGATTCCAAGAAGGTTTTCGAAAGGAAATTGTTAATTTATTTGAGTTTTATGGGATGCCACTCAGAAACAGACCCCTTAATCTCTTGTAAAATATTGAAACATTGATCTAAAATTGAAAATGAAATAAAAACAACAATTTATTTTAGAACAACTACAAAAGGTGGTTTCAAATAATGATCAGGAAAGTATTCTAAATGGATACCATAATCCCTTTTTTGAGAAAGGAAATGCATCCTTTAAATCTTAATTGTATCATAGTATGCACTAATAGTTTACAAGTTTTCACTAAATAATATATAATTGAGGCTCACATTAACCTAGCAATCATGTGGGCACAATGTTTTACCCTAATATTAAAAAACAAAAATGGTTTGCAATGATTCGACCGATGGCATTGCAAGTGATGTGCATTTATTGTTTTCTAGTGTTTCTGAAAATTGGTTCCCTATATGGCCGCCACCAGCACACACACAAAAACCCACAATAAACGTTGATGGCAACAAAAACATCAATGTTTTCAAACAAAATGATGGTATGAGCAAAAATCGAAGGTACTTACTCAGAACAAGAACTTGAGCATGCGTGGCTGCAATTTATGGCCGCTAACACTATGTCAAGGGGAAAACGATGGACTGAAAAAAAACCGCCAAACTCAAAAATGATTCCGTCAACGAGATGGGAATAACGAGAGTTCAAGGGTAGTTGAGCTTCAGTTGGGTATTGGAAGCCAAAATGGCACAGAGTCCTTCAATGAAACATTATTCGAGCTAGAGCCACCAAAACCCTCGCCAACACCAAAAGAAAGAACAACTCGCAACCTTGGAGGATTTAAAATGAGTAATGAAGTCAGTCTCTTTTGTGTCACTTTCTTTATGGAATGTTTCTCTTTTGTTTTGGCATTTTACTTTTAAGGTTTTCATGGGTTTATTCCTACTTATTTTTTTCATTCTTATTGGCTTTATTGGCATTTTAATTTTAAGATTTTCATGGGTTTATGTCTTCTTACGTTTTTCATCTTTAGAAGTTTCTCTCACCATTTTTAAGATTGACTAATGTGTCTCTATAGGTTTTTTTAAATTTAATGGTTTACATGGTTATATTTGCAAGGCAACATGTTCAAATTTCTCATATTGTAATTCTAAATATACCAGCATAGATCCATCTTAACCATGGATCTACCATGAGCTGAGAGGGATCAAATTTCTTCAGGTTTAAACTTATTTTAAAGTGCAAAGAAACAATGTGTAATTTTTTATTGTTTAAATTATATTTTTTATTGTTATAGAGATTACATAACATGTGCATTGTGTTATTTTATCATTGCACATTAAATTGGTTTTCTTGTTATTAATATATTTTTAAATATACATCAACATTAATTGATATTAAAATATTTTATTCATAACTCATATTAGATATTTTATTCTATACAATATTAAAATATTTTCTTTTAACATTATATATATATATATATATATGAAATTGATATCAAGTGTTAATTTTTTTTTAAGTAGAAGATTTAAAAATCTTAATAACATATTATTTTTAATTCTAATTACTTTACATGAAATTATATTAGGTCATATGGACAACCAATTAAATATGCATAACATATTTTTTTCTTTCTTATTATAGCTCACATTGCTTTTCTAATTAGAGAATATTTTATTTTTATTTTAAGACGGACTAACATACTTACACATCACCTTCCCACTAAGTTGTAGAAATAACGAATATTTGAAGTTTTTTTTTAACAATATGTTAATATTATGTGTGAGTTAAGAAATCTCAAATAAATAAACCACTAAACATAATCATTTTTGCTAAGTTATCATTAAGATTATCTAATATTTATACCTATTTTCAATCACTCATTCATTATTCCACGAGAATTAAACCTTGATGGACGTGAACTTGCAATTTGTCTTTATAGTTCAATATTGTGTATATTATAACTCCAACTTGAAGTATATTATTTGATTCATTAGTTGGGGCTTATACAAGTGGACAGTGTCTACATAATTCTTTTGGAGTATTTCTCTTTTAGATGATGGATGTATGTTGCACCCAAAATACATTGGATCTTCAAAAATTATAGCATGAATGAATCATGGAGACATATCTAAAATAAATTAACTTTTATTTTGTTAGATAAAATTAATGAACATTTTGTTACCACCACAAAAAAATTCGCAAGCATAAATATATTGGTGATCCTTTTAATCTTCCACATTTATCTCAAACACCCATACTATGAGTAAGACATAAAATTAGCCTACCATATTAACATTGGATTGACCTACTATCAAACCAGTTACTACCCATAACAAACTAGCATAAAAAATAACGATGTAGTGTATGATTTAAAAAAAAAAAAAACACACAAGTTTACTGCTAAAAATATAATAAGATTGCTACACCTAGCAATTGTGAAGAGGAAAATTTCCTATAAGAAGCCAATCATTTAAAAAAATAGAAAATAGTGGAAAATAACTTATATACACACAAAAAAAAAAGATCGGAGATCCTTTAATAGGATCAAATATGAACAATGAGACAAATGGGATCAAAGATTGGAGATCCTTTTGTATCTTTTTTCGAATCACATTGTCAAGACAAAGGTCTGCCTAAGAATTATCGCTCTAGGGTTCCTTCTCAAATGTACTTTACAAAAAATGTCAATCCACTATAAGTCTTTGGTGACTCTCTCTTGGATATAAAATGGATGAATGGCATAAAAAGGTTGCTACACCTAACAATGGTAAATAAGAAATTTGTCTATAACGAGCCAATCATTTAGAAAAAGAGAGAGAACAGTGGAATTTTTTTTATATACACAAAAAACAAGTTTGAAGATCCTTTAATGGAGCCAAATAAGAACCATGAGACAAAGTTAGTGCTAGATGTATTTTGAATCTTTTTTATAATCACATTGTCAAGATGAAGGCCTAGGAATTGTGGCTCTAAAGTTACTTCTCAAATGCACTTTAAAAAATGTCAAAACCAATATAAGCCTTTAGTGACTCTATCTTAAATATAAAGCATTTGGTGATCCATTAATAGTACTTGCAAATTCATTTGAGACAAAAAATTTCACACGGTTTTAGAGAGAAAAGTGGGATAACATGTGTTTTATCAAAGGAGGCCCAATGATTAAATGAGAAAAACTTTGTGATGGAATAAATAAAAAGAATGGAGTGACATTTATCTTTAAATTCAACATGTACTAGGAATTGTTCGAGAATGTTATGGAAACACAAGGGAGCACTAGGTCAAAATGCATGGAAATGAACGAATAAGTGTTTGTGACAGGAAGTGTCAATGAGTTCCAAGTGTGCTAAGGAGGGAGTGGCAAGGTATGTTAGGTAGTGCTAAGCCATGATAGAGGTCATGGTGACATGCAAATAATGTGTTAGGTGCTAGGGTGCGCCAACGTGTGTCAAGGAGTGTTAGGGAGTGCTAAGGAAACACAAGGGAGCACTAGGTAAAAATGCATGGAAATGAACAAATAAGAGTGTGTGATAGGGAGTTTCAACAAATTATGGGTGTGTTAAGGAGGGAGTGACAAGGTATGCTAGGTATTGCCAAGGAATTATAGATGTATAGGGTGACAAGCCAAGATGTGCCAAGTTCCAGGGTGTGTCAATGTGTGCTAGGGAGTGTTAGGGAGTTTCATGGAAACACAAGGGAGCACTAGGTGAAAATTATTAGAAATGAACGAATAAGAATGTGTGATAGGGAGTGTTAGTGAGTTCCAGGTGTGTTAAGGAGGGAGTGCCAAGGCGTGCTAGGAAGTGCCAAAACATGTCAAGAAATGCAAGGGATGCTAACATGTGCCACGTAGTTCTAAGGGATTCTAAGATGCATCAGGTGTTACGGCATTTCAATATGTAAACTATGTTGCTTAGTTGTGTACAGCCATAGTTAGACGTCAGCCTTGTCTTGGTAACTTGTTAAGTGGGTTGACATGAGATTGGACATTAGTATTTTAAGATGAGTTATAGGAAATTATTAAGTGAATAAGGCATAGTCTATTTAGAGTAATTGTAACTTGGTCAAGTTGTTGCAGTCAAGGAAGGACTTGGCTGGGTTCCCAAGTTGCGAAAAAGTAAGGGTAGTTGTGATGGAATGATAGCTAGGGAGTGTCAGGGCATGCCAAGGAATTAAAAGGTTCGCTAACACATGTCGTATAGTGTTAATGAATGTCAAGGAGTGTTAGGGAGTGAAAGGGAATCACATGGGAGAACTAGGACAAAATGCATGGAAATGAATGAATAAGAGTGTGTGTCAGGGAGTGTTAGTGAATTCCAAGTGTGTCAAGGATGAAGCGTGTTAAGATAAATTCAGCCTAGGATTTTCAAGAGGCAACAATACGATTGCAATAAGGGGTTGGACAAAGTAGTTTTAGACAAAGTGAGACTTTATGCTAGGCACAAAACTATTTCTCCATTGACTTGGTTAGGTTCCCAAGTCACAAGAAAAGTAAGGTTATCTATGAGGGCATGACAACTACGGAGTCCCAAGGTGTGCTAGGGAATATGAGGAAGTGTTAACACATGCTAAACAACTCCAAGGATAAATGTTAGGAATTTCAAGACATTTTGATTTCTAAGGCATGCAAAGATGTGTCAGGTGCCAATGTATGCCAATACATGTTAGGGAGTGTTAAGGGAGTGTAAGGGAAACACAAGGCAACACTAGCTTCAAATGCATGGAAATTAATGAATAAGAGTGTGTGACAGGGAGTGTCAGTGAGTTCTACATGTGCTAAGGAGGGAGTCACAAGGTGTGTTAGGTAGTGCCAATGAATGTTAGAGTGCCAAGGCGGCATGTCAAGATGTGATAGGTGCCAATGCGTTTAAAGGAAACATAAGGAAGCACTAGGTCAAAATGCATGGAAATGAATGAATAAGAGTGTGTGATAGGGAGAATCAACGAGTTCCAGATGTGCTAAGGAGGGGGTGACAAGGTTATATGTTAGGCAATTTCAAGGCATGCTAGAGTGCTAGGGCATGTCAGAGAGTGCTAGGGTGTGCTAGGGAGTGCCAAATCATGCCAAGGAATGTATGGGATGCTAACACGTGCCACATAGTACCAAGGGATTCTAACATGTGTAAGTTGTTATGGCATGTCAAGATGTAAACTATGTTGCTTAGTTATTTTACGGCCAAGGTTGGACGTGAGCCTTGTCTTCATAACTTATTAAGTGGGATGAGTTGAGATTCGACATGAGTAGCCTAAGATGAGTTATAGGAAGTTCTTAGGATAAAACGGCATAGTCTAGTTGTAGTAACCATAACTTGGTCAAGTTGTAATAGAGGCGGGACTTGGTTGGATTCCCAAGTCACAAAAAAATTAAGGGTAGTTTGTAGGGCATAATAGTTGAGGACTGTCAGGGCATGCCAAGGAATGAAAAGGCATGCTAACAAATGCCAGACATTGTCAATGCAGGTCAAGGAGTGTTAGGGAGTGCCATGGCATCACAAGGGAGGATTAGTCAAAGTTCATGGAAATGAATGAATAAGAGTGTGTGGTAGGGAGTGTTAGTGAATTCCATGTGTCCTATGGATGAAGTGCATTAGGACAAGTTCAAAATAGGACTAACAGGAGGCAAGCCTACAATTGTGATAAGAGGCTGGATAAAGTAGTTTTAGACAAAGGGAGACTTTGGGCTAGGCACAATAATGTTTTTCCAATGACTTGGTTGGTTTCCCAAGTCATGAAAAAACTGAGGTTATATATGAGGGCATGACAACTAGGGAGCACCAAGGTGTGTTAGGGAATGCCATGAAGTTCCAACACATGTTAGATAGTTCCAATGAATTTTAGGCATGCTATGACATGTCAAGTGCTAAGGCATGCCAAGACGTGCCAAGTGTCAGGGTGTGGCACCAACACATGCTAGGGAGTTTTAGGGAAACACAAGGGAGCACTAGTTTCAAAATGCATGGAAATGAATGAATAAGAGTGTGTGATAGGGGTGTGAGAAAGTTCCAAGTGTGTTAAGGAGGGAGTGGCAAGGTATGTTAGGCAGTGCTATACATGTTAGAGTGCTAGGGAAGCATGCCATGATGTTGCACGTGCCAGGGTGTGCTAATGTGTGTAGTGTTAAGGAGTGTCAGGAAAACACAAGGAAGTACTAGGTCAAAATCCATGGAAATGAATGAATAAGAGTGTGTGACAGGCAATGCTAGTGATTTCCAAGTGTGCTAAGAAGGTCGTGTGTCATTGTAACCACCATCATCTTTATCACCATTATCATTATCATCATAATCACAATTCATGTTATCGTCATCATCTTCATTATCATCATCGTCATGATTATTGACATTGTCATCAGTTGTTCATAATTGTCAATGTCATAGGAAATATCATCAATGCATATAATATGATGTGTTGGAAAAGGGAAGCAAAATCGAACACAAAAATGGGGGCAACAATAGACATAAAATTGGATGAAAAGTGGATGCAACATAAGTATATGCAAAACAAGACGTAAAACTTGACACAAAAGTGGATGCAAAAGAAGATGTAATAGCCAATGCAAACTTAGATGAAAAATAGGATGGAAACGTGGATGCAAAAGTGGAAGCAAACATGGGTGAAATAGTAGGCATAAAACTTGGCACGAATTCTTGCAAAACAAATGTGGATGCAACAACGAATGAAAAAAAGGACACAAACTTGAATGCAAAAAGGAGGCAAACTAGGATGCAAAATAACACGCAAAAAGGGATGTAAATGTGGACACAAACAAGGGTGCAACAATGGACACAAAATTAGATGCAAAATGACATGCAAAACCTAACGTAAAAGTGTATTCAAGAGGGGATGCAAAAACATACACAATATTCAATGTAAACTTGAACACAAAAGAGGATGCAAATGTGCATGCAAAATTGCAAGAAAAGGTGGGTTGCAATAGTAGGCACAATATATGGCACAAATTATGGCGCAAAAAAAGTGGATGTAACAATAGACACAAAAAAGGATGCAAAACAAGACTGCAAAAAGGGATGTAAAAGTGGACGCAAACATGGGTGCAACAGGTGAAACAAAATTGGATGTAATGGAAGTAGATACAAAACAATAAGAAAAACACAATGCATAAACCTGACACAAAAGTGGATGAAAAAAGAGATGTAATATTTTATGCAAAAGAGATGGTAAACATGGATGCAAAATTGGAAGCAAAAGTCGGTACAACAGTCAGTGCAAAACATGGCACAAATTGTGACACAACAAAAGTGGATGTAATGATAGATGCAAAAAAAGAAGAAAACTTTCATGCAAATGAAGATGAAAAAAGGGATGCAAAAGTGGATGTAAACATGGGTAAAACAGTGGATGAAAAATTGGATGCAAAAGTGAATGCAATAAAAGTCGATGCAAAAGTAGATGCAAAAGAAAACACAAAACCTGATGCAAATCTCGATGAAAAAGTGGATACAAAAACGAATGCAAAAATACATGTAAAATTCGATGAAAACCTAGATGCAAATGAGGATGAAAGTGTGGATGCAAAATTAGAAGCAAAAATGGGTGCAAAGGGAGGTGCCAAACTAAGTGCAAATTGTGGTGCAACAAAATTAGATGCAATAGTGGACAAAATAATATATGCAAAAGGGGATGTAAATATGGATACAAAAGTAGATGCAAAAGCAGACACAAAACTCAATGCAAAAGTTTGCGTAAAGGGTATGCAAAAAAGGATACAAAAATGGACGCAAAAATGGCTTAAAAAAGGATGCAAAGGATGATGTAAGTGTAGGCACAAAAAGTGGATGAAATAGAGGATGCAAAAGTAGGTGAAACAAAATTAGGTGCCAAACTTGATGCAAAAGTAGGTGAAACAAAATTAGGTGCCAAACTTGATGCAAAACCTGGTGTAAAGGATGGCATAAAACTCGGTGCAAAACATGATGCAAAACCTATTGCAATACCTGGTGCTAAACTTGGTGTAAGAATTGGTGAAAAACTCAATGCAAAATTTTCATCAAGTTTTGCAACATATTTGATAAATGGACGCAAATAGCACCAAAAAGGGAATCCAGACACAAAAAAGGAAGAAAAAAGGGATGTTAATCACAGGGTTTTGTTGTAGTGACATAACCACAAACACTTAAGGACGACAAGTGATCTTCCTCGGAAGATCATTAGCTTAAACATCATAAAAATAGTAAACATTATTGCTTCAAACATGTAAATACATGGAAGGAACATGAATTTATATGAATCCAATATCAAATTACAAATATACCTTCGCTCAGGTCGCCTCTACAAAATCCGACAAAATCTCCCCACTGCTTAGGAAAAATATAGACTCTAGCAACATATACCTTACAAACTTTGTCTCCCTCAGCAGGAATCTAGTGGTTGAGCATAAACTCAGTATCCCAAAGACGTTAACTCTCGTATCACCCTCTCAAATGTTATAGTACAAATAAGATGAAGAAAGCTCCTAAGAGGATGAATATGGATGCTCATGATGATGAGAAATTATGGAAGCTTCTCAACGATAAGTCCTGACCAACTCGAATAGGTGATGAGTCAAATTGATCTCCTAGGAATCACGAGACTCTAGAAAGATTCCCCAGTCGCAGGAATAGAATAGGGTGAAAAAGACTATAGGCACTCACATAAGGTCAGGTTACTAGTGACCAGTCACTCTCATAAGGTCATCATCCATGTGATTGGGTGTCATGACTGGAAAAAGAAGGTCTGAGGCCAACGAAAAAGGTCAATCAGCCTGATGTCTTAGAGGCACTAACCCTAGGGAGAAAAATAGGCTGATAACAACAGGAACTCCATAGGTTAAACCACCTCCACCCTCAAGCTACCGTGATCTCACCTAAATCGTTAATCGGTCCCAAGATCACAAAACCAAACCAAGCTTTGATGCCTCAGAATTCCCTCACCATACCTAGAGGAATTTTCCTGTCTCCACCCACTTGTTGAGGCTTCCCGGAGAAAACCATCTCCACCCCCAACCCTTGGTATTTTCCTAAGACCACCTCACCTGGTTCCAAAACCTTCTCACACTCCAAATATAAACCAAGAATGAACCCAATCACACCATGGCTATCCAGGAAATGGAAGGGCAAGGTTGAAACCATTGTTGATCCAAGCAAATCTTCATGCTAATGAAAACACATAACCAAGGAATCACATGCATATACCATGCATCTAAAAACCAGCATGTTAAAGCTCACATGCACACTGTTACATACAATCCATAACTAATTTATGTCCTTGTTTTCATGTCCAACTTCTTGTTCTCTCTCCTTTGTTGGTCATGCTAAAAAGATGAGCAAAAGTTGTTAACTGATTCTCAGGTGCCTTCTTATCATTGATGTCTATTTTTTCTTCATTTTCCTTCATTTTTCCTCTAATTTCCCTTACATGAAAATTTGTGTCCCTTCACCTTCCTTTTCTTCTATTTTCCTTTATTTTCATAATTAAAAGCCAATTATTTCCTCTTTGCCTTTGCCAATTTCCATAACCATTGTTGAACCACAAGTAATTCCCACTATGATGTTTGCCCTCTATTCATCTTGGAATATGTGTCCCATGACCTTGGTCTTATTTTATTTACTTGGAAAATCAATCACGGGCTATTACAAGCCCTTCCCCCTTGGGGGAACATCATCCTCAGTGTTCTATGACACTTATGAACAGAAAATCGTCGAAAAAAAACATACTATCTATGGAGATTTAGAACACAACTAGATGCGACATTTACAACATACCAAATTGTTGAAACCATACACACCATACTGCTTATGGAGCTTTATAACCCAACTCAATGCAGTATTTACAATGACAAATACATATAATTATGCACATTTTCTTCAACAACCAATTAAACATATTGTTTATGGACCTTTATAAACATAGCTTAATACAATATTTACAATAATATACACAATATGCTCATTTTCTTTAACAAGAAAATAAGGGGATATGATGCTCACATCAGCAACAAGGGAATCTAGAGGCTCATACCTCTACCCTCAAAGTAGTACCAAGATTCACCTCCTTCCAAGGAAGTCCATAATCCACTACCAAATCAAAGTTTGTCTACAATGTCCAGCGCTACAATCCTTGCGCTACTTTTTCTCTCAGTGAACAGTTATTGCCTCATTGTTCCAGGGCACACTCCCAATGGGCTTCTGATTCCATCTAGCAGTGCTAATGACCAAAACAAATTCATTTCCTAGCCTTCCCTTCTCTGCTTCCCAATCCCTCGAGTAATCTAGTCACCCTCTTCCGTGCAGTCACTCAGATTCCAAGTTCCCTGGCATCCCCTTCTCTGCTACACAATCCCTCGAACGATCCATCCCTTGGCAAGGTTTCCTTGCATGGGAAGGTCCAAAAAACAAGGCATATCCCTGCCTCAAAACCATCATACTAGTCATAGCATGCTCATGGAACTCAATGGACACTATTGTGTACCAATGTCACACAATGGCCCTGATCCTGAATGCTTTACCGTCATATTGTTTCTTGTTCCAATTCCTTTTAGTGTTGCTGCTAATTCTCTGGCAACTAGTTCTAACCACCCAAACAGGGCATTTCCATACTTGCCTGTACCAAGCACATAATTGACATTAGACTCAAAAAGAATTGAAATGAATTCAATTCATACCTCATTGATAGCTCGTCAATAAGGTACACTTGCAATTATGTTTACTTCATATCACAACAAGTCAAATTAATTTTTTGATCAATTCATCATGTGTAAACATATCACATCCAGTTATCTCAACACTCAACCATCATAAATAAAAATCATAGATTATGTGCATAGTTAAAAACTTAAATAAAATATTGATACTTATCTTTTAAATGGTTCTTTGATTTTGCCTTTATTCTTTGTCCTTTCCATACACACACTGAATTGGTTTCCCAAACTTGGCAAGCACCCAATGCCTTCTCTTCTCTTGACCATGTGTACACACTAGATCTATTGCCAAACCTGAAAAGAACCCAGTGCCTTCTTTTCTCTTTGACTATGTATACACACTAGATTTGTTTCCAAACTCGACAAGCACCTAGTGCCTTCTCTTCTCTGCCAAAGCAAAAAGGGTATCTGGACACTATACCAACTCCTCCATCAATATCAGCAACAAGGACATCCATAGACTATACCGCCTCTACCCTTAATATCAACAACAAGGGCATCCACAGACTATATCGCTTCTATCCTCAATATTAGCAACTCAAGATTGGTTTATTCCCAAGTTTTCCAGGGCTCCAGGGACTACTATCTCAACCCATAGCACCCAAGGAACCCAAGTTGTTATAGGGCTGCAACCCATAGCCTCCGGGAAACCCAAGTTGTTACAGGGTTGCAACCCATAGCCTCTAGGAAACCCAAGTTGTTACAAGGCTCCAAAGATCATGTCCCAATATGCAACCTCCAGGGATCCCAAGAACCAATCCCTTCACAACACGTACACATAAACACAATGTACAAAACATAAACATGCACCTGATGTACAACATAACACATACACCTACACCTAGTGTAAAACACCACACATACACCTACACCTGGTGTACAACACAACACATACACCTACACCTAGTGTACAAACACAACACATACACCTACACTCGGTGTAAAAATGCAACACACATATGTATAGATAGTACAACACAATGAATACACATGTCACAATACAACAAAGACACAATATGCATAACACAATATAACATGAACTCAACACAACATGTATGACATGTACACGACAATAATACTGCACATGCATAGACCACACCGTCTCTACCAGGAAACCTTGCCTCTAGTGTCTTTCCCACGCCTTACTGTGTGCATCAACAACCCAAATCTCGAGTCTATGGCCCTTTCCACTATCCATGCTTGTCCCAACATGTCACAGATCACACTGCTTTCATTCCATTGATGTATCCATCAACAGTGCATGTCCATAACATAAGCATAGGCAAAGTTATAAGAACATAATATCAAAATCATATCCACGTGATACTAACCTCATAGATCTTCCTAGGCTAGTCTACCCACTTGATTCCTAATTCCTTATATATATATATATATATATATATATATATATATATATATATATATATATATATATATATATATATATATATATATATATATATATATATATATATATATATATATAGCATAATCATGATCACAACACAATTACCAGCGTTCAGAAGATCAAAGTTAAGAGAACTTCTTTATTTGTTGAAATCATGAAAAACATTAAGAACAACAGTTCCCAACATAGCCAAGGCATTTGATACCTCAATTCCATTTACTTTATCTTTCATGTTACCTTTCTCATGACTATCATGCCATTGTCCATTTACCCCATTGGACCTAACCAGCCCAACTGGTTGTCATATTCTTGCCTTCAGTTACCCTTTATTCACGCACTTGGCATTATCTGGGTCTTATATTACATGTTGGGTTTCATTCAGCTCTCCCTGAGCTCCATTAACTTTCCCCTTTCCCCAACCAATTCGCAAGACCCTCAAAACATAAAATCAAGAACAATAAGGCAAGATGAAAAACATTGAAATCCATATAACAATACAAAAACCACAAACAAAGTAGCAAGGTCATGCACCAAACACAATCAAAACCACAAATCAAGTGTAAACAAATCATAAAATACCAAAATCACCAGGCTTTCAACAAACACCATGACTCAACCCCCATGGTTCCTAGTGCTTCCAAGGGAAAGCTCAACCTGAGCCTTCTTCAAGATTTCATGGCGATTTCTTTGCCATGAAAATCCCTGCATCATACTGCCATAAACACAAAACTATCAGTTTATAGTAAATATAACAATATACAAACTTCCTTACCTTGTTGTACCTAGTACATTTCCCTACAATTAAACACATGCACATATCATCTCTTAAGGGATTCCAATTCCCTTAAGGAATCCAGTTATACCCGCATGTGATCAACCATATACCATGTTGCTTGCTCGACCCCATAGTGTTGCCACGCACTTTAACTTGCTCTATTTCTCAATCCAGGAGAATGAGCTCCTTCTACTGCAGGATGCACTGAGGCTTGGTCTGGAACTCTCCCTCTGGTTCCACCTTCCACCTCAATGATGGATGCATGGTTACCTGCATATTTGTTATCAGCTATTGCATAGATTTGAAGAATTCTAAGACCTACATCGACAACTATCCACACCTCTTACACACTGTAAATATGAGGCCGGCCACGCATCCACTGCACTACTCTGATACAAACGGAAATCCTCCCTACAATAATATCCAACACATGTTCAACACCACAATGATTTTGTGCCATTGGCTTTAATCTACTTCTCCACAGACTGAGACCCATGTCCTCTCTTAGTTGTGTTAGTTTCAGTCTTTCCAGCCTTCCTCCCGTGATCAGATATGCTCTTACAAAGTGGTCTCAGAGTGTCAAGGTCAAATTTTGTCATTTCAAAGAGTTTTCAAGCAAAATTTGGTCACTAGGCATTAGGTCCAGGGTTTGCTTTTACTCCTTCTAAAATTTCCCAAACGCCAATCTATGTCACTATTCAGCTGAGTCTATCATCATTCAGAGGGTTGTCATCATCATGTCAAGTTCCATAGGGTCATTTTACAGCTTATCCATGCTTCAGTTGCGCCCAGGCAAGGTCATTTCCCTCTCCTAGGGTTTTGAAAGCTAATTTCTCTTGAACGGTCAAGTCATTGGAAAAACTTGTATCCAGATGTTCATACACCTTCCCCTATCCTTAAAATACCCTATCAAATGCTTCCCATCCTTTAGATCCCCCAAATTCCTCATTTTCGCACAAACCCTAGTTTCTAGCTACAACCTAGCAATTTTCTAGGTTTTGCCTGTGTTTTGCCCTTTTGGACCCCTTCCCCTCACTCAATATCTGAGATTCCACTTTCCCCTGCTTCCTAACAACCCGCCCTACTTCCAAAAACTTCCCCAAGAATTTAGAAGCTTCTTATCCCCTTCATTCCGCTTCATTTCGGCAAAATCCCCTGTTCCACACATCGGGATAAGTTTCACTCAAAAGATTTTTTAGAGAAATAAAAGATGTATTTTGGGAAACTGAGAGAGGTTTCTGTCCAAAACATTCCAAGGAAGAAAAACCTTTTTCACTTTTTGCACAGGTGTCATGGTTTGAGAGAAATGTCAAGAATACCGTTGCCTCGGGAGAATCAAAGACACCTCTGAAGTGACCTTAGGAAAATCAAGTTTTCTCTTAGCTTCGTTGGCAAAATGATTTTCTTGATGGATAAAATGATAACTAGACACAAAGAGCTTTCCAATGAGCTATCATAAGCTCAATTTGGGGTTGAGGAAGGCATTCAAAAGTTGACTGCAACAGCACTCTTCCTTGACGCAGTCTCATTTGGCACTTTTTGACCAGTCTTGGGAGATTAGATTTTTTGAAAGGTCAAATGAACTTCAAATTGAAAAATTCTAGTTGGGTTGGAAATTAGACTCAAATACCTTTCCAATGAGCTATCCTGCGCCTGATTCTGACACCGGGAAGGCCTCCAAAAGCCTCCTGAAAAAGCGCGCGACCCGTCAGGGCACCTCCAGCAGTGTAAACTTTACACGGGTGCGACCCGTTGGGAATTCCTCCACCAAATTTCGCCAGTAAGCTGCTAAATAACCCCGGATTGCTTCAAGGTTGCAGGTAGGCCTCTCCTTATGAAAATACATTGTTTTCCAAAGCTTGAAAAGCATGAGAATGTTGTTTAAAGCCATTATTTTGAAATAATGAATCCAATGCATATTTGCTCAAGAAGGTCAAAGTGTTGGTTGAGCTAGGGTTTGTCTTGTTGTTTTCAAGGTTATCCTTTTCACCCCCACTTTTTCCCTACATCCTATTTCCACCTCCCTCATCATTTTACTCATTCTCCCTACCAAAAAATACCAAAAGCCCTAAACCTTACCCCTATCCCTAAAAATCAAGAAACTAAACCTAAACCCTACCTCTCATAAAACCTTTGCAAATCATAAATATGTGATGGGGTATATATCATGATTCCTTCCCTTTACTCCCTATTTCATATGTTTTTCCCAATTTCCCTTCAAAGTCTCCCTTCCCTAACATTTCCCTTGTGCTATTTGTCCCCTTGAAACAGCATCTCGAACAGTTGAAACAGCAGATTTTTGAGCGAGAGGCTATGCTTCTCCGGGTCAATGCTCATTTGGAGAGGTTGCTGGCTAAGGCCAACCAAGATAAGAACTTGCTCAGGAACATGAAAAATCATTATTGGGCACGGATGCACGTGTGCAAGGCGAAGATGAAAGTGCTCCAAAGGCGGTTGGCCAAAGCACAAAAACAAAGAAAAAGGTCCGACCCCCTCCACATCTTGGCCGAGGCTTCCTTGAAGGAGCATGGCACTAAATAGCTCAGCCCCAGCACAAATTCCAAGAAATTTTGAGCATTTTGGGTCATTTTTGGTTTTTTTCAGGCAAAAAACAGGTTTTGTCCCCTCAACGGGTCTCACCCCCCGCGCGACCCTTTCATTTGGCTACTCCGTTCCGGGAAAACTCAGCATTTCTAGATTTTTCATGAAAAGTTACACATGCTCACCCATTTCCAAGAGATTTTATGAAGTTTTGGGCCTCCAGAAAGTCAAAAAAACAAGCAAAAAATGACTTTCTGCCACATTTTTGACACACAGAAAGCAGTGTTGGAAGATTGCAATTTTGGAGGGGTAAATGACCACCAAATTCAGAAATTCCACTTGGTTTGGAAAGTAGACATCCAGACCTTTCCAACAAGCCTACTCTTGCCCCATTTGGACACCTGGAAGTGCCCCAAAAGTGCTCTCAAAGGCGCGTGACCCATTCAGGAATGGCGCGCGACCCATCAGGCAAATTGCTCAAGATTTCAGCCTACAGCTCAGCAAAACGCAGTTTTGACTATGTTTGACTTTTTGGAGTTGATTTTTATCCTCCTTGTTGTAAATGATGTAATTTTATGACACTTTTACACTTATGTATCTCTTCTAGAAAATTCATTCATGGGATAGGTGAAAATTAAATGAATGAATTGGTTTCCTAGCTTATAGAGGCAAGTTGTTTTGACTGCCTAGTTTTCAGTGCTTAGTTTAGAATTGGTTGAAACAGCTCCTAGGATAGTGAGCTCGACCCCTAGAGGCAGGGAAAGATGTTAGATGATCTATATTATGTACTCTCTTGCTCATTTTCATGGTTGGACTCTTGAGGGAGAAGCTCTTATTGTATTATTCACTGTATCTCTGCAATTTTTGGCAAAGGAAGACTAGGGTTTTGCAGTCCTTTTTGGGATTCTCATGGTCACATGTATTGATGGTGTGTTTCTCTTTGTACTTGTAAGTGTGTTATGTGAATCATTTCCTTACTTTTCCTTCTGCAAATTTAATAGGCAAATGAAGTGTTAAAGTAGAATTCATGACTGTCATGCTCTGCTTTTAAGTTTGCTTAATATCAATGTTTTCAACTGTTTAAGGGGAATTCAAGGTTATTGCTTGCTCCCCTTAACTCCTCACCAGTCATTCTCATCCATCCATCTCTATCAAAGGCATCAATATTGTTTCCTACCTCGCCCCAAAGAACCCCCTGCGAAAACTGTGTCCAATCCCCGCACCCGAAATTGCTATTCCCCAATTTTCCACCAAAACTTTAAAAATCCCAAATTAAACCTCTTGATCAATTTACTAGCCTAAAATCAGTGTTTCCCTATTGGTCATCTCGCCCTTTGAAGATCTTTACTGAGATAGACCGGAGAGAGCCCTCTCCTGCCCCGTACGGCTAGCTACGAGGCTAAGTGGTTTGATGTTGCCTTGAAGTTTACCTTTCTCAGCCTGAGGTGAAATTTCAAGCGCTAACAAGTTGCATTGAACTTCTTGTAAGATGGAATATTTTCCTTGTCACTTTCATCCAAAGATCTTCCTGATGGGTCCTTCAAACTCATCCCATCCATCCATGCTTCTATATATTCTGACTTGGTCAACTCACCATCAAAAGTAAGATGATTGGCTTTCCTGAACTCATTTAGCAAGTATCCCTTCTCACTCCTCCTATAAGGATCATGGTGGTGACGACGAAGATGTCTCTTAGAACCAAAGCTAGAATAAAATCCATGAGTGTTAGCCCTCTTGTCAGGTGTATCCAATGATATTCCACCTCTAACTATATCATATTTGTCCAACCAGTGTCTTTTTTGAGACCTACTACCATAAGCTCCATTAGTCCTTTCCTCATGTCCATGATTGATCCTCAATTGTCCATGCTTCTGCAAATATAAAAGGCTCTAAATGATGACTGCATTAACCTTTGCTTGCTTTTCTTGAGCTCTCGCAAGCCTTTCCTATGCCTCAATAAACCTCCTATTATTTGCCTTACAACTTTTGATTTTTTCCTTCAAACTTCTCAAAGTATCTGTTATATTAGGAAAGTACTCGTCTCCTTGTTTCTCAGTTGACCTATCCCATTCCATTGAATTCACATTGGGCCTATAAGGGGAGTCATGTGAACTGTAATCCATCATTTTTCTCTTCATCTCTGACCTTCTCTCTCCTACAAACATGGCATGTTATAAAAACCAAATATAGACATAATAAAATCATACCTCGATGTATTTCAGGGGAGGTTATCACATCTGCACAAATTATTCCATATTAGCACGATACATAATAATATCAAGAACTTAACCACAATGACAATAATTATCATGCACACGACTACATTACGTACAACAACAAGTTAACTATCATGCATGGCTAATCGATGCACGTGCATAGAACCGCACTAATTACTAGCATTTATCATGCATGTAACCACAACAATAATAAAATAGCAGGCATGCATATAACAACGATTACCCATCTTGCTTGCATACCAAACATACAAACATGTACAACAATCTACTTTTTGCCTGAGGTCCAGTGCTGCAACCTCGCTCTGATACCACCTTGTAATGCCCCTCCCACATTTACCCGCTTTTACAAGCTCTCCAGGGTAAACATGAGTTGAGTGCTGACTTCCAAGTTCTAGTTATGGAAGTCAAGCCTACAAATCGAAAACAAAATGACATCCCTTAAAGACTATAGATCACTGAGGAGCTTACCAACCACCCCAGTTGATCAATCCCTAAGTTGGAACTCTTTTTCACTGATTTAACACCCCAACTGCACCCTTGATGCACTTTGCATGCATTTATGAGGCTCCAACTGCACCCATAAGCTTGCCTACCAGCGGTTGTGACCCAAAATCCCATGTTTTGTACATGAGGTCGCAATATCTATGCTACTTTTTCAGACAAGCTTCCAGACCACTACCTAGAACTACCTCGAAATTTCTAGAATCATAATTAACATGATAACAAGGCTAACCAATCAAAACTTAACTAAGATCTTGACCAATACATGCCTAGTACATGATATACATTTCGTCAAACATATGGTAAATATATAAGCTACATGTCTTGAATGCTTATCTAATCATAAACTTATACACTTCATCTAGGAATCACCAAGAAGGCTCAATGCCCTCTCAAGATAGTTGCAACAACACTTGTTAGCCCATGCATTCATCAACCATTCAATAAATTATCAAATCATAAAGGAGATCCATAGCTAGAGAACATCATATAACCATGTAAATAACCAACATTTAACCAGAATAGAAACCATGAAAAAACATCCATAAAATCCACACAATAACAAGTACATGTGTTATTTAATTATATTAGAATAATAGCTCATATTAACTTATGCAAAATCTAACCAAGTTAGGGACTTCCTCGTACCACTCGACTATAGATTAGGTTGAACCAAATCTTTCTTTCGTCATATTCCAAGCATGAATGTGGGATCTCATGGGATAAACCAAGACATAACCAAATAGGGACTCCATAGGTTAAACCACCTCCACCCTCAAGCTACCGTGATCTCACCTAAACCAGTCCTGAGATCACAAAACCAAACCAAGCTTGGATGCCTCAGAATTCCTTCACCATACCTTGAGGAATTTTCCTGTCTCCACCCACCTATCAAGGGATTCCTGGAGAAAACCATCTCCACCCCTAACCCTTGGGATTTTCCTAAGACCACCTCACCCAGTTCCAAAAACTTCTAACAATCAAAAGCTCAACCAAGAATTAATCCCATCACACCATGCATATCTAGGAAATGGCAAGGCAAGGCTGAAACCATTGTCAATCCAGGAAAATCTCCATGCTAATGACAACACATAACCAAGGAATCAGATGCATATACCATGCATCCAAAAACAAACATGTTAAATCTCACATGCACAATATTACCTGCAATCCACAGCGAATTTATGTCCTTATTTGTCGTTTCCAAGCTTTCTCTTGCTCACCCTTGCTTACCTTACTTTCTTGTCCAAGTGATTATTCTCTCTCCTTTGTTGGTCCTGCTAAAAAGATGAGCAAAAGTTGTCAACTTATTCTCAGGTGTGTTTTTATCATTGATGTATTTTCCTTCATTTTTCTTCTAATTTCCCTTGCATGCAAATTTGTGGCTCTTCACCTTCCTTTTCTCCTATTTTTCTTTATTTATATAATTAAAAGTCAATTATTGTCTCTTTGCCTTTTCTTAGTTCCATAGTCATTATTGAACCACAAGTGATGCCCACTATGATGTTTTCCCTCCATTCAACTTCGAATACGTGTCCCACGACCTTGGTCTTATTTTATTTACATGGAAAATCAACCAAGGGTTGTTACAAGAATAGGCAGGAATCTCCCAATTGATACCTCAGAGTTGAAACAAGTGTGCTAGTAGTATGGTACCTCCCTTCGGAAATGAGAACAAATTCACTGAATGAAACAATGTAACTCTCATTTTGGATGATCGTGTGCAGTTTGGACATGATATTTGAATGACCAACACTAGATAAAAAGTCAATGGTTTCTTTCATGATAGAGATTCTTTGAGGATTTGGTCTGGCGTTTAGAGGAACAAATACTTAGTAGACCTATTGTCACAATTTTCATAAATTGGAATTGTGGTACTGGCTTCAAGTCCTTTATTCTATTGGCAGTCACCTCCACAGTTCTTTGTGCTAGACTATTTCAGCTAAAAACAGTTTATAGATCCTAAGATCAACGATGGAACTTCGTGATCAAATTCAAGACTGGTTCACCCTCCCCTAGGATAATTGTGGTTAACAACCAACCTGAAGGCTACATGACATAGGGATCTAAAACATGAGAAGGATGAGGGACTAGTGCTAGAGGAAAAATGGTGGCGAAGGTCGAATTGCATAGCTGAATTTCTATAAGAAACACCACGTGGAACCTCATTTTAGAGCAATTATATGTATTTTTCTAGCGCGATTTCTCTCAAGGAAAGTTGAAAAGGGATATTTGTTGTAATGACCTATGAGGAACGGGTTCCTTGAAAACATCGGCCTTTTCATTCTTGTGACATACTATCATGTTAACCAATGTATTAATATGTGAATGCTTGCTGAAAAACTCAATATAAGCTACGATGGAATTGAACGATGAACGTGAAGGCACATAGTGTTATGTAAGTTCTATAGAAAAATTGTCTAAATATAAAGGATCCTCTCAGGTGTCCAGTACGAGAAGCAACCTAAATTAATCTTTAGCATTTTTAGAAGGGAACAACAATGTCATCATCATATATTAATGTGTATTTCTCATGATTGAAAGAATGATAAAGTTTTAAACAAAATGTTTGACAATTACTAAATGGTTGAAATGTTTAACAGGGGAAATCATTCAAGGCTGATCTAATCATCGATCCAGCTACCCAGGAGCGATCTGTACCATTGATTAACCAACAATATATCTATAAGAGGGAGGCGGCTGCACTTTTGAAAGGATTCCCACTTCTGATACCTAGATGCTACCTAAATAACCCTTTTTCAAGTGCACCCAAGGATGGGAAGCAGAGCTCTATGAATTAGTGGTGCAATGAATGGATACGATTATCCTTCAGGCCATTGATCTATTTGAATGTGACTATGTTGGCCTTATTTCATATGCTTATACCCTCTCATGCATAGCCTTATATGGAAAGTTTGAGGCAATAAAATAAACCACTTTTCGTTGGTTCAAACTCTCTCTGTCAATGTTATCACATTGTTTCGGTTTTATTTTTATTTATAATTCCAACCATTTGAACTTTAAGCATTGCCATTTTCATGGTCTGTTGTATATCACTAATTGTCTTTTTTTGGTACATTTATATTTCAACTCATATGTACATAATAACACATTCTTTTTCTTTTTAATTTGTTTAATATGTGACTATTTGTATATGTAATGAGGTTTAACTTTGTATATAATGATTTTTAATAGTTTATTGTTTCCTAGTTCTACATGCATGCAATTTCTTGTATTTTAATTTCAAGACTTTTATATTCTTTGGGTTACAATATCTTTTTTTTTAATTGTTATTTATTCTTTTAAAAGGTAATCTTATTCAATATCACTCAAATTATCTTCCATATAACTGATTAAGATTTAACCTTTCAAATATATAAATAAAAAATAACAATTAAACATTGGAAGAAAAAAACAAATATTCAAACTAATGCTCTCAATCATTAATTTTATTAATTCAATGACTTAAATATTCACTTAAAGAGCGGACGGTTACACTTGTCATTCTTGCAAAAAGAAATGTTGCACTCCATGTTTTTGTATAGTATTTAGGGTTAGGATAGTTGTTTATTTTGTTTTTCTTCCCTTCATCGAAGTTGTAAGCTTTAGGATTGTTCTTAAAGAGCTACAACTTTTGACATAGATGACAGCATGTGCTCTAGTATCTTTCATCGTGGGCCACGATTCTCTTGATAAAGGCGATAGGTTTGGGTTCTCCCATTCTTTGCATGGACTCGATCCTAATCATGTGGCTATAAAACCCTGGGCAAGTGCTCCCAATGCTTCTCACAAACTGCCGAGAAGTTCAAAGGTGTTAGTGTCCAAAGCAACCCATTTCAAAACATTGCCATCTTTTTGGTGACCATACTGGGAAGCGATTAGTTTTGCTCCCTTTTGGTTCTTCACATTACTTTGCTTTAAATAAATATGGCTATCATTAATTGTTTTTTAATTTGTTGTGGCCTACTAACCACTTCTTCTTACAACTGTGATAGGATTGTTTTACGCCATGGAATATTCTCCTGGGATGAAGACATAAACCCTTACCCTTGGCCTACACCTTCACCTTTGAAACTTACGCTTCATGTTAAGCCTTTACCTCTTAAATTCAAACATCATTTTCCCTTGTTTTATGGTGGCAGGAATGTTACCATGAATGAGAATTTTCATGCATTTTCTAATGCATGCATGATCCTCAAGATCAATGAAAATGACAATTGCATGCTTCTGTTTTCAAACTCCCTTCAAGGACATGTTGCTTCCTTGTTTGTTGATATTCCTAATGAATCGTTCTCCACTTGGCATGAGCTTGCATATTGGTTCACCTTCACCTTTGGAAAGCTCGAGGATCCCTTAAATCACCTTAGAGACTTAAATCAATTACACTTGAAAAATGGTGAAAGCATCTGCTCATTCAACCTCAGATTTGTTAAGCATTACAATCTTGTTCCTAAATTTGTTCGACCTACCAAACTAAACGCTTATCTGCATTGATATGACCATTTGCCTCGTCTCTATCGATGAAAACTAGAGGAAAAGAGTGTTTAAATCCTTGACCACATTTAAAAAGAAGTCTTATGAGTCCATCACATAATTGAATAAATTTTTGATGTGTTTCGAACCAACCAATATGGTTCATCATCAAGACGAATTAGATTAAGAGAAAGTGATCCGACAAGGGTATAAAAAGAGGGGGGGCGGTAAGGTCAAAAGTCAATGAAGCTAGCCGTTAGAAATTAATCACAAGAAAAATAATAACAATGATTATAAGGTTTCTCATTATCATCACAGAAAGTTCAAGGAAACCATTGAGATAGAGAAACGTGTAGCCAACAATCTTAACAGGGATGACAGTTGGCCCAAAAATTGGATCCCTTCTCTCTACTCTAGGTTTCTTTTATTATTTGTTAGTTCTCCTCTTTTCACCTTGATTGTCTTCCCCTTTTTTTCTTTCTTATTTATTTATTTGTTTTCTATATTACTTTATCTAAATCAATGAAATTCATTTTTCTTTATTGTCTTCCTTCGTAGTTTCCTTTTTATTTTACATATTTTTTATTTTAACTTCTCCTTTCATTTCGTATTCTTTATAATAACTTTATTTATTTATTTATGACCCCCTAGCCCTTAATCCCCCTATTTTTTTTATATAATTATATATGTATTTTATTCATAATTGGATTATATATAATTTTTATTTATTCTAATTCTTTTATTTTATTTTATTTAGAATTAAGTTCTTCTATTATTATTATGGATTATTATTAATATAATTTATATAATTATATTTCTTATTAATTTATTATTTTGGTCCTTAATTTATTTATTTTGTACTTTTTGACCCTTGTTATTTATATAATTTGAATTATAAGTTTTTATTTTTTATTTTTTATTTTTATTTTTATCTTTGTTTTTTTCTCATTATTCAATTATTTGTATTTTGTCCTTAATTATCTTATTACATAACCTTTTATTTATTTTCTTATCATTTTCTTTTTAATGATTTTATTATTATTATTTGTTGTTTTTATTGTTATTATTTTTCTTGTGATTAGTTTCTAACAGCTAGTTTCTTTGACTTTTGACCTTACCTTTCCCCCCTCTTTTTATACCCTTGTCAGATCAATTTCTCTTCATCTAATTTGTCATGTTGATGAACCATATTGGTTGGTTCAAAACGCGTCGACAATTTATTCAATTATGTGATGTCTTTTTAAATATTTCTACTTACGAAGCCTACATTCAGATACCTTGACCGCATGTCTAGAATATGAAGAAAAAATCTACAAAATTGGCTTTTACCTTAATCTTGATAATGCACAATTTGATCCTTCTTCCTTAGCGCCTATCATTCAAGTTATGCAAGATCATATATGTCACCTCAAATATTTGGTTTCAACTTAGTCTCTGCCTGATTCTTTCATTGAACCCTCTTATTTGGAGCCCACATATGACTCATTCCCCATCTATGATTAAGAACGTAGATTTCATGATAATCACGATCACATCCTAACACTCGATGACCACCTCGTTTCTCCCGATTTGAACGCTTTCACATTTCAGTCGGAATCAAGTCAACCTAATGATCATGGTTTTCATGTGGCTTCTCAAGCTCGCTCATGTAATGATACTCCTTCCTCAATTGATTTTGACCTTCTCAACCCTGCGCTTGACATCGTTTAAAATCATTGCAATGATGTATGGTCGATTCATGATTGTGGGGAATGATTTCTTGGCGTATGTCATGAGTCACCATTTAGTGAAATCGAGAAAGAAGATTTTACATTTGATTTAGGAGATTCTTTGTCGATGAAATTAGTAGAATATGGAGTGTTTGAATTTGACGCATCTAATGCATGTATGTTTTCTCTTGGTTATTAGGTAAAGGATGTTCAAAATTACATAAACCTAAAATTTGATGTGAGCCTTGAATATGGCTTGTATGCGTCTTCTTACGCTTCAAGTCCAGTATGCGCTTCTACACCTATTGGTTGGCACGTCATGCAAGACAACCAACAACATTTTTGGCTTCTTGTTAAGCCATTCTTATCACAACACATGCTTGTTGGTTGGCAAGACAAGCGTCCTCTCCTGATTGTCACCCAACAAGCCATAAACCTTGTAAGCAAGACTTGAGACTCTATCCTTTACATTGAGTTTCATCCTGTATAAACGTTAGGCCTTGAAGTCTTAACTTGTACATAAATAAAATTTTAATATATATATAATGTAAATTTTTTGTCTTCTTTTACTTTTTATATTTGTAAACTTTGCCATGCTTTTGTTTCAACATTATTTTTGAATTTTTCCTTTGCTTTTCTTTTTCTTTTGTTGTGGTTTTGAATATGATTTTCCATCTTGTGTCTTTCGCCTTATGCTTCAATCATCAATTGGCTCTACAACTTTTCATCCCACTTGCATTCGTCATCATGAAATTGAAGGAGTGATAATCAAGTTTACATGGATATATAGTTAGAAGGAACATATTCATTCAATACGTGTCACTGACGAGTTGGTGTTTTGGTGAGAACAGGAGATGCAGGAAACCTTTAATACCTTCCACCCTTATCCTTAAATAATCTTCCTGATCTAACTTGGCTTACTTATGTGGGGGTTTATGCTCAAAGGCAATATTCTCCACACTCTTATATTTTTTGCCTCCCCTTCTTTCTTTTCTCTTGAGCGCACTGTATTGCCCATGTGCAAATTTCCTTGAAAGCTTCACTTGTGTGCCCCTAGAATCAATGCATTTGATTGGTTGGTAGATGTTGAAAAAAAAAATTGTCAATGTTTGCTAACATAGGCTCGACTATATCTCCCCCCCCCACTGGAACCAAAATTTTCCCTCAATCTCGTAGTTAACACCTCTAGCTCTTCCATGCCTATTTTCCCAACTCCATTTGTATAAATTTTCCCTATTTGTCATATTGATTTTTATCTGGTTTCTTTTAAAGGAAAAGAAAGGAAAAATGACTCGTTCCCTTATTCCAAAACAAAAACAAACTTAGCACCCCACTTTAAAAATTTCATTAAATTCTTAAAGAGAAAAAAGAGCTTATTTCATATCTCATAAAGAGATCATAAAATTCATATAATAACAATTGAGAACAAGGCTTTAGCATAAAGCAATAAAGTTTTAAAAGAACAAGTGGCATTGCTACAGGAAACTCTCCTGATAGGGAAAACAGAGTTGCAACGCATGAAGGCGGATGTGCAAAACATAAAGAAATCTGTAGTGGAGAGTACAGAGGTGGTGAATGTGAAATCATCCCAGGATAAAGGGAAAATGATTGGCCAAATAAAAAACCATGAAGAGAATGTGAGAGAAGAAACGAAAGGAGATTCCACCGAAGTTTCCAAAACTTGGGCTCAAGTTATTAGCAATTCTGTTATTAGGAAGGAGAAACAAATATTCAGGTTGACAACATGAAAGATAGTGAAGGCAAGGAAAGACAAAATAGGGAAACAAACATAATTATTAAAGGGGTGAAAGACTATGGGAAAAATGAATGTACTCTTGACCTTGCAAGAGACTTCTTCAAAGACAAGTTGTTATGGCAAGGACAAATATGTCAAGCATGGAGGGTGGGTAAGTTTAACGGGGAGAGAGCCATGCCCATAAAAGTCATTATGGCTATCTTGCGTGATAAATATATCATTATAAGCAAGAAACATCTCTTGAGGGGTTCTCGTTTTTTCCTAGAAGAAGATTTAACTGTAAAACAACAGGAGGAAAGAAGGGAGGAAATTTTAAAGGTTAGGGTAGCAAGAGATAAAGGTAAGAGAGCATGGATTTATAAAGGCAAAGTTGTGATAGTGTGATTTGGACCTCCTTCCAAAACAAAGCAGAAAGGTGGTAATAAAGAAGAAGCAACAAACTCTTCAACAGGAAATTAGAAAGCAAGGTCAGTATGGGGAAGCAGGGACAATGACTCAAATGTGAGTCTTGCATGTCAAAATAAATAGCAATCAAGTCATACCCAGGTTTCCTTAAGATTAGTTTGTTGGAACTGCAGAGGTTACCCATGGAGACGAGGACCTGGGTTAGGGCCTATTGCAGAAGATAGAGACATAATTTGCCTCATAGAAACACATGAGCATGAAGGGTGCAAGACACCTCTGTTTGAAGGATACTCGAAGATGACAGTGTGGAACAAGGTAGTATAGAATCGAAAAGGGCATGGGGGTATCATGGTTTTAGTAAGGGAGAAAGAAGGTCATCTCATTCAGTTAGAAAAAGAGACTCAAATAAGCAATTCTTTTGGTTTAAAATATCAAAAAATGGAAACCACATCAGAATTGCAGCATGTTATTTTGCGCCGCAAGTTTCAAAAATCTACAAAGGTAGAGGGCTTGGCCACAAAGATCCATTTGCAGCCTTAAAAGTGGATATTACAACATATTTGCAACTAGGTGAAGTCCTGAAAGTGGGTGATTTCAATGTTAAGATTGCAAGTGAGCAAGCTAGCATTCTTTGTTGTAGAGATGATTGTGGCCCTATTTGGCTTACAAAATAAAGCAATCATCAGTGGGAAAGAATTTTAGAGGACAAGGGCTGCAATCTCTTTGGTGAACAATTGCTTACTCTATGTGGGGCCTTTGATTTAGTCATTTGTAATGGCTTGACTAGGTGGGCAAAGTCTGATAATTTCAATTGCAATACTTACAATGGAGCAAGTATGGTAAATTATGTAATTTTCTCACATGGTTTGTGTGAGAAAATGGAAGAAGTTTTGATTGGAGATCAGCAGTGGGACTTGAAATCAGATCACAAGCCAATTTAATTATGTTTCTCTAAGCCCACGGGGCTTTGGATTGGCGGTGAATGGGTGCACTGTTAAGGCACTCCTTGCGATAGGTCACTAGTTCAAATTCCCCGTGGGTGCTTACCTACCAAAAAAAAAAAGATTGGAAAGAAACAATTAGAGTCAAAAATTCAGCATGTCCAACAAAATATCCCACAGGGCAGAATTCTTTTGACCCAAGAAAATTGTAATACCTTCAAAAAAAAAAAAAAAAAAAAAAATTTGGAAAGAAACAATTAGAGTCAAAAGTTCAGCATGTCCAACAAAATATCCCACAGGGCAGAATTCTTTTGACCCAAGAAAATTGTAATACCTTCAAAATGATGCTAGAGAGGTTCTTCGAGAAGGAGAAAATTACAATTCACAGCGTTCATAGTCATGAATTAGCACATTTAATTCAATACGCACTTGCAAAGTGCAAAAGAGAAAAAATTAAGAAGTCTAAAACAAATTGCTTTCTGGTTAATGCTTGGTTTGACGAGGAATGCAAAAAGGCAAGTAGAATGTGGAAAGAGTCAAACAAGGATAACATAAAGCTCAAATCTTACAAGCAGTTATTAACCAAGAAAAAGGATGATTTCATGGTTTCAAGGAGGGAAGAACTAATCTTCATTGGGAAAAATAATCCCAAATTATTTTGGAAGGAGCTCCATCCGAAAAAGATACAAAATGGAAATAATATTACAGCTTCTAAATGGTTTGACTATGCAAGACAACTCTATGAGCAGGTTCCCAAGGTTGACCCTCCCCCCTTGGTCAACACTGATACTGAACTCTTCAAGGTACAAGAAGTAGAGATGGGTATCAAGAAGTTGGGTGTTGGAAAAGCAAAATACTTAGTTGAACTCCAAGCAGAATATCTAAAGTGGGGCTCAAAGATTCTTGCACCTCACATTACAAAAATCTTCAACAACATCATACAACAAGGGCTCCCCACATATTGGATAACTAGTCTGGCAATACCTCTTTTGAAGAGTGGTGACGTCAATAATCCCTCCAATTATAGGACCATCATGATAAACCCTGTGTTTGCAAAGCTATTTGGAAGCATGCTAGAAAACAAAATTAGCAAGTGGGCAGAAGAAAGAGATAAGTGTGTTAAAGGGAAAGTATGTTTTAGACCTAAACATTCCACAGTTGATCATTGTATAACTTTAACCACGTCATTGAAAAAGTTTGGGAGAAAAAGGAAGAAGTCTTTTGTTGCTTTTTTGATTTCATAAAAACGTTTGACTCGGTTCCTAGGGATAAGCTTTGGCACAGAATGGAGGAACTTAGGGTTCCTAAACATTTGAGAGCAGTTGTGCATAAGCTGTATGAAGAGGTAAAAGTCAAAATTAGAACTTTAGCAGACATTTCTGAAAGTTTTAGAAGTGATATCGGGGTCAAGCAAGGTTGCCCACTGTTTCCTATCGTTTTTGGTTTATATATCAACAATCTTGAGGAATGGTTAAATTCGCAAGGGGGTGATGGTATCTATTTGGGAAGGTTTGTTATAAGGCTTCTTTTGTATGCAGATGACCTTATTTTGATTGCTAAGTCAGATCTTGGTTTGCAAGAGCACTTACTATCCCTTGAGCATTTTTGTAGATGTGTGGGGATGCAAGTCAATATCAGCAAAATGAAAGTAGTGGTCTTCTCTGAGAAAAAAAAAACATAACCAGCATAAGTTCTACTTTGAAGGCAACATTCTGGAAGAAGTTACGGATTACAAATACCTCGGAATTGACTTCAACAAAAATCTAACTTGGAATGTTTGTAGAAAGAAAAGAACTTTGGGGGGTTGGAAAGCATTTTATGCTTTTTAAAATAGGTGTAAAGAGGTAGAGTTATGGGACTGGAAAACCACTCAAACTCTTTTTGGGTTTCTAGTGATTCCGGTGATTCTCTATGGTTGTGAACTATGGGCCAGCTGTACATCCGACATGCAGTGGAGACAAATTGAGAAAATTCACTAGCGTTTGATTACAAACAAATTTAAGATCAAAAGTGTAGTTCCTTATGATATCTTGTTAAGTGAAACAGGGATTGCTCCTATTGACGCAATTTCTATGGTGCGAGTCATAAGGTATTTAAAAAAAAATGAGCAAATGGAAGAGGGTAGATAGCCTAAGGTTGTCTTTAATGATAGAATGCACAAGAGCAAAAAAACTTGGATGCAGCAAAATAACAAATGGTTTAGTAAATGGAGTATTTGCTTGAACGTGTGTCCCATAAACAACAAAGAGATAAAAGCTTTTGTTATGGAAAAGTTCCACAAGCGTACTTGGGATAAGGAGCTAGGAAGAAAGAAAAATTACTATATTGAAGTGTTTAATCCCACTCATAGTCATCAACCAAAAGCATACATAGAGGCCAATATCTCTTGGAGAGCCAAAATTCTTATTGCTCAGTTAAGGACTAATTCTCATCAACTCCGTTGTGAAACAGGGCACTAGAAAATGAGCCAAAATTCTTATTGCTCAGTTAAGGACTAATTCTCATCAACTCCGTTGTGAAACAGGGCACTAGAAAATGCCAAAGGAAGTGTGGGAGGAAAGAGTATGCATTTTTTGTTCTTCCGGAAAAGTGGAAACATAAAAACATTTCATTTTAGAATGTGAGGCCTTCAAAGACAACAGGGAAAGTTATGCAGATATGTTGGCAACTAGCTCTTGGGATAATCTATTTAGTGAGGGGTTTGTCGAGAAGCTTGGAGCATTTATTTTGAAGCTTCACATAAAAAAGGCCGAATACATCAAGCAGATGAAAAAGCAATTTGTCCCATAGACTATCTTAAGCCTCATGAACGTTAAAATAATTTCTTTTCTTTCTTTCTTTCTTTCTAGAAAAATTCCACAAAGTCTAAAAACAAAAAAGACAGTGTCTTTTTAATTTAATTTTAAAAATAAATAGTATATAATCATTAAAAGTCACTATATCGTATCTCTCTATGCCCATTATCATTGAGTTCTTTTATTCAAGATGAGAGAGGGAGATAACATAATCTGCTGCGCGAGCCTGCCCTGCTCCCCGCCTACTGCAGATTGCCTCAGCCCTTGCGCTCTGCGCCCTTCAGGTCCCTCGCGTCCCCCTGCCGGTCCAATGGAGGGCAGCAGGGATCCTGATCCCCCTCTTACACCACCGGAGGTGATGGCCTTTAGCGCGATGATTGCCGCTGGATCAAAGCGTCCGCCCTCAGGTACACAGAAGAAGTTTGTGAAAAAGCTGGATTCGATCCCTTCAGTAGCTTTACCTGAATAAGAAACTTGCAAAGCTGCAATGAACCTTGCGGAGAGAGGCCTCATAGGCCTGTTCACAGGTCTATGGCCATCACCTAAGATGGTGGAGGATTGGACTCAAAGGAACTGGAAGCCCCTGATCAAAGAAGGAGTCAAGAGCTATTTCGTAGGTAAGGGTTTCTTCGTGTTTGTCTTTGAAAACCCAGATGATAAAGGCTTGATCTTTAGAAATGGACCGTATTTTATGGGGCCGCAGGGCCTATACTTGAACAAATGGGCACCAGATTTTGACCCCACCCAGGACATCCCTACTGCAGTCCCGGTCTGGGTCAGACTCCCTCATTTGCCACTGCATTGCTGGAACCAAAAATCTCTCCAAATCATAGGTAACGCCCTGGGAAAATATATAGATCAGGCAGCGAGAAAAGACCAGTATTCATGTGCCCGTATTTGTGTAGAAGTGGACTTAGAGGAGGGGTTACCGGAAGCCATCAATCTCACTGTAGCTGGGTGGTCGTATGTCCAGGAGTTGGACTACGAACAGTTACCCTTTAAATGCAGACATTGTCACAGCCATGGTCACTTTGCAAAGAACTGCAAAAAGAGAGCAGAGGAGCAAGCAGAAAAACAGAATGGGGAACAATGGACCCTCGTCCAGAAGAATGCATCCACCAAAAAAAAAGGAAATGGCAAAGGCTCCACGGAAGGAGATCCCAGCACCAGTAAAGCCAACCAGGAAACAGAAGCAAATCCTAAAGATACGGACAAGGATCAGACTAATCAAGCTACCCCAATCCAGGAGAATGAAGAACAAGGGGATATTCCTATTCTAAACAAGGAGGCAGGGGAAGCAATCCAGAGGGAGGCTAACCAGGGCAGCCCATCGAATCCCACATATGCAGAGATAGCAAAGAAAAAACCAATTGAAAGCTCTAGCTCCTCAGAGGACGAAATCTATGAGCGCCAAACGAAAAAAGCAGGAAGGAAATCCCGCAAAGAAAAAAGGGAGGAGGAGGCAGAGAGACTCAAAACGCAAGGAAGCCAAGCCACCATAGAAATGACTATTGGGCGAAACACCAGACCAAGGCCCTCCAAGGGAGGGCTCAACACCCCCTCAAGCAAATAATGAATCTCGTTTCTTGGAATTGCAGAGGCCTGGGGAACCCCTCTAAAATAGAGGCAGACAAGGATCTTATGAAAGCGGAGCCCTCAGATATCCTGATGCTCCAAGAGACCAAAATAGAAGGGCATGCCCTTCTAGAGATCAGCAGTTCAAAGTGGAACAAAAAAGCAGGCAAAGCGGTCAGCTCAAGGGGTACATCTGGAGGGCTGGCAACACTCTGGAATGATGACCTTTTTCAGCTGGAAAATCACAAGGAAACTCAGCATTGGATCCAAACTGAATTGATGCACAAAACAAGTAAGCTATCTATCTCCCTTTTTAATCTTTATGTACCTGTTTCTTACCATGAAAAGAGAGAATGTTGGAACTCTCTATCAGCATTTCTAGAACAGACTTCCCCCAGCAACATTATCATAGCAGGGGATCTAAACATTATTATGAAAGCAAAAGAAAAGAGGGGAGGGACAAATAACAGAGATCCCATGCTAGATGAGGTGGAGGATCTCTTCCAGCGTTGGGACCTGCTGGACTTCAACCCCATCAGAGGCATCTACACATGGTCCAATAATAGAGTGGGAACGGATCACATCTCAGCTCGGTTAGACAGATTCATGGTTCAAAGCTCCATAATGATGAACAAAAAAATAATAACCACTAAAATTTTGCCCAAACTGGCCTCGGACCATAAACCCATCCAGCTCCTCCTGGAAGATGAAGAAGACCTAGGACCCATACCTTTCCGATTCATCCCCTATGGATTGATAAGGAAGGCTTTGAAGAGACAGTAAAGGCAGCCTGGGACAAATCATTTATGGGATCTCCTAGTTATGTCTGGGAGCAAAAGCTAAAGGCAACTAAATATGCGTTGAAGAACTGGATAAAGAAGCCAGAACACACCCCTACTGAGCAAAGAAAGGAGTCAGTCCAGGCACTGCAAAATTTGCAAACAGAGATGGAAAACAAAGATATAACTTCAGATCTGTTGGAGAAAGAAACGAAAGCTCAATGTTCTGCACACCAAACCTTCAGAAAGGAGGAAGAATACTGGCGATTAAAATCCAGGAGCTTGTGGTTGAAGGCTGGAGACAGAAACACCTCCTACTTCCATCGACAATACAGAGCGAGATTGACCAGGAATCACATAGCAGAGATCAAAACTCCAGAGGGCATTGTATGCAAAAGTTATAATCAGATCAAGGCAGCTGCAGAAAACTACTTCAGGAATCTCTATAGGAAAGAAAATCACAGCAATGATGAAGAAATTGCGGACTTCACGACTAATATTCCCACTCTGATTAGCCCTGAAGAAAATGCAGTCCTATGCAGGCCAGCCACGGAGGAGGAAATTATTAAAGTCATCTGGTCCATGGATGCAGATAAGGCTCCCGGGCCTGATGGATTTACAGTCCATTTCTATAAGGCGTGTTGGCACATCATAAAAGTCGACCTATACAAAATGATAAGCGGATTCATGAGAAAGGCTAAGGTAGGCGGAGGAACAAATTCTACATACCTCGCTCTAATCCCCAAAGAGATCAACCCGGAGACATTCGCAAGGTTCAGGCCGATATCGTTGTGTAACGCCTCATACAAAATCTTGGCAAAATTGATCGCTAACAGGATTAAGCCGCTGCTAAAAAAATTGATCTCACCTTCTCAAGGCGGATTCGTGGAAGGCAGAAATATTATAGACAATGTAATACAGGTCCAAGAGATCATACATTCCAGCAAGCAGCAGAATGAAAAAGGTATGCTGGTCAAGTTAGATATGGCAAGCACCTTTGACAGAGTGGACCGTTCATTCCTTTGCAAGGTCCTGCTGGCTTTTGGTTTTTCGCACCAATTCATTAATCTAATTAAAGCCTGCATAGGAAATCCTTGGATCGCCCCGTTAGTCAACGGCCGCCCCACGAACTTCTTTCAAACTCAGAGGGGCATCAGACAGGGATGCCCCCTCTCCCCGTCCCTGTACATCTTAATGGCGGAATCACTCAGTCGAAAACTTGCTGAGGAAAAATTAAGAGGCACCATTCCGGGCCTTAAGCCATTCCACGGAGCTGAAGCCCAGAACCATGCGTTATTTGCTGACGATACAATTCTTTTAGGCGGAGCTACCACAAGAATCGCCAGATCCATAAACGCAACCCTCAACAAATATTGCAGAGTTTCAGGGGCGTTAATAAATGAAAATAAAACCGAAGTTTATAGCTGGAATATAGAGCAGAGGGAGCTATCAGACATAACCACGCTCCTTGGATTCAAAGGACAGGTAAACTGGGACAAATTCAGGTATCTGGGCCTCCCCATTACATCAGGAACAAATAAAAGATCGCTCTGGAGCGAAATAATTTCGAAAATCAAAGCTAAAATTGCAGCGTGGGGAGGTCACTGGCTGACGAAGGGAGGAAAGGTAATTTTAATCAAAGCAGTGCTCTCAGCGCTACCAATCTACCAGGCAGCGTTCCTCCTAGCTCCAAGAAATGTGACAGAGCAAATTTCCAAATTGCTCAGAGACTTCCTGTGGCAGGGAGGAAAGGGAAATGAAAATAAAATTCATTTGGTGAAATGGGATGTGGTTAAAAAAACAAAGGCAGATGGAGGGTTGCAAATCAGAGACCCAGCCCTCATAAATTTAGCATTGGGAGGAAAGATCCTTTGGAAGCTGATCCATGAACCCACACATCCGGTCAGTGAATTGCTGAGATCCAAATACAGTCCCAACAAAACCCTTAGCAATCTCCAGAATGCAAATACAGCCAATAGCACGCAGGTCTGGAAACTTTGCTGCAGGAGCAGTAAGTTCTTCATCAAACATGTCTACAAGATCCCGGGCAATGGCAACCGCACCCATTTGTGGAACGACAGAATTATGGGGAAAGAACCCTTGAGGGACAATGAGGACATAGCTGATCTCAGGGATTGGTTGAAGCAGGCAGGAGTTAATACTATATTCGATTTGTCAAAGTGGGATCAACGTGGGGATTGGGCAGGATGGGACTTTCAAGGAGTTCCAGAGAGGTTAACACACCAACAAACTATGTTTGAAGACTTGTTGGAGGAAGCAGTGCCCACCAACAGAACCATGAAAGACAAATGGGGTTGGGGCCAGTCCGGAGTCTACACAACAACAGCAGGATATAGAGCAGTGCAGGCCTCAAAAAACAGCAGTGAAAATTCGGTCTTTTGGAAGAATGTCTGGGATCCTTTAGCCCTTCCGAAAGTGAACTTCTTTTTCTGGACCCTGGCTCATAACAAACTCTTAACTGGTGACAACTTGGCAAAAAGGAATATAGCAGGACCCCACAGATGTGCACTTTGCAACAGCAACTTAGAAACAACTCAGCATCTTTTTTTGGAATGCAATTTTGCAAAACATGTATGGAGCATTATCTTACAAAATTTTCAGATTACTTTTCCTTCACAAACCTCTGTTGCAGATTTATATGCCAACTGGAATAGAATCTACCCTCAGTGCATCCCCTCCAAATCATTCTGGAAAAAAATATGGACAGCTATCCCAAAGTATGTATGCTGGCAGCGCTGGTTAGCTCGAAATCAGCAGATCTTCAGAGAGATAAGGCACACTCCATTGAAAGTAGCAACAAAAGCTAAATATCTCCTACTGGAAGCAGCTCAGCAGCAGTGTTTTAAAGAAGACCATCTGCTACTGCCTGAAGAAAAAAGATATCTTGGTGCGCTAGAGCCCTATCCACACAAGCAGCTACTATCTCCAAAAAAGGTCAATCAGGAATGGCGCATAAGAGAAGAAGATGACAAATTCCAACTATGGTGGCGGACACAAAATTTAACCACTATTTTCTTTGACGGAGCATCCAAAGGTAACCCAGGAAGTGCAGGAGCAGGGGGAGTCATATACTCCACAGATGGGATTGCAAAAGACTGCTTCAGCTGGGGACTCGGCCAGAAATCTAACAACCAAGCAGAGATTCTTGGGCTTCTGAAAGCATGCAACATTGCAAGAGACAAAGGAGCTAAAGATCTCCAAGTGTTTGGAGATTCAGAGCTAATAATAAAGAGCATGAAGATGGGAAACCCTTTTAGAAATGCCAGCCTAAACAAAATTCTGGACAGGTTGAAGAGAGTTCTTTTAGACTTTGATACATGTAAGTTTTATCATATCCTCAGAAAGTCAAACGGGGAAGCGGATCAGCTGGCAAACAAAGGCAGCTCTTTGATGAAAGGACTCCTAATTGTAAACAGCGAAAGCACTATACATATGCCTTGAAAATCAAGCAGATTTAAAACAGCAATAGGGAGAAGTGTGTAATGTAACTGGAGCCGCTTGGGATTAGACCCAAGAATTTTCAAATCAATAAAATCATAACCGTTTGAGTTAAAAAAAAAAAAAAATAGAGAAGGAGAGATTTACTTGATTGCAATAAAAATGATCTAAGGTCCTTTTCTATAATTGTGCTCTCTACGGGCTTTTTGTATCCACTATTTATTATTACAAAATAATATACACAGTCGTGACTGTAGACTTATGCCATGATCAAAACCGTGTGTGCATCCATGATTGCGGGTTTGTGCCCCTTTGCAAATATGTGATTCGAGATCCACAAATCGCCAAATGGACCCCTTATCGTAAAGTGAAAAACAGCTAAGACCTTGCTATATTAATACTTTGCCCACCGTGTATGTGGGATATATGTTTTTAAATATCAAAAATGTGTTTGTATATATGGAGGACTTTGCATGAAGCACACTGTTGAAGAGGCAACGCATCAATCCAATAGGCATACCTATATGTCTCTGACAGGAAACAATTAATGAACTCCATAATGCAAGTGACGGCGAAGATGTGTCTCTGACAGGAAACAATTAATGAACTCCATAATGCAAGTGACGGCGAAGATGAGTCATAGTGTTTATGTGGTTTACATTCGAACTCGAGAGGTTGACAATGCAGACAATAGATATTGGTTTGACTTTTATATTGTGTGCGAAAGGTCGAGGTAGTCATCTTTATGATTGTCCTGTAGGGCATCTTTACAAATCGACGTTTTGACTTTGTGGAGTTGATCATCTTTAAACCATTGGACGTTTTTTTAAAGAGAGTTGATTTTAGTATGATTTTTTTTATTTTTTGGTGTTGGAATTTGGTGGAAAAAATTTGAATAGATTTAAATGGTAAAAAGCGAAAAATAAGGAACTAATTGTTTCATAGACTATTTTTAGTCTCGTGGACTTTAAAATATCATTTTATTATATGGATTCAGGACCCTGGAAAACCCTAGGGCACTTCGATTGTGTAGGATTTACTCATCAAACTTGTGATTTCAATAAATTCCTCTCGGATTTTAAAGAAATTAGACCAGAAAAATCCATGAGAAAAACTTCCAAAAAACCGCACTAAAAACAACTCACTTTTTAGTACAAGAGCAATGGCACAAAGTGCCACGTCAGAGTCTCCTCAAGACATTTGGTCAATGTACATTTTCCCATGTCCCAAACGTCACCTGCACACCCAACATCGATGAAAGATGTTTAATGACAATTAAGTACAAAGGTAGTGAAAGGAACAAGGCTTTATACCTGAAGAACTGTCTACTTGTAAAATTTTATTACAGGTCCCAGTGCGCAAGAAATAATGCCAACAGGTGAGCGAAGGGCTTCATTAAGATGTTTTGTTTCTTGGCGGTTAAATGATTTGGCTTTGTATCTAGAATCAGTGTTGAGCTATGGTGGCGGGATGGATGGCCAACTAAAATTTGCGAGCATGACAATTTTTGCAATGAAATATACATAGTAGAACCCGAAATGGGGATTTCAATACACATGTTGTGAAAGCTATTATTATCATTCCCGGAATGAACCATACACAATTTAGTCGTGGAATCCCAAATGAATCACGAGGTGAACTTGATGCAGGTATTTTAATTGAATAAGATGGGTCTGAAACTGCAAAATTTAATGCATCATTCTTTAATGTGCACATTGAAGAATCGGAAGGAAGAAGAAATAAATAAATAAATAAATTATTTTAACGTCCACGAGGCTAAAGATAGCCTATGGGACAGATTGCTTCTTCATCTGCTTGATGTATTCGGCCCTTTTTCTGTGAAGCTTCAAAATAAATGCTCCTAACTTCTCGACAAACCTCTCGCTAAATAGATTATCCCAAGAGCTAGCTACCAGCATATCTACATAATTTTCCATGTTGTCTTTGAAGGCCTAACATTCTAAAATGAAATGTTTTTATGTTTCCACTTTTCTCGAAGAACAAAAAATGCATACTCTTTCCTCCCACACTTCTTTTGGCCTTTTCCAGCGCCCTGTTTCACAACGAAGTTGATGAGAATTAGTCCTTGACTGAGCAAGAAGAATTTTGGTTCTCCAAGAGATATTGGCCTCTATTTATGTTTTTGGTTACTGACTATGAGTGGGATTAAACACTTCAATATAGTACTTTTTCTTTCTTCCTAGCTCCTTATCCCAAGTACGCTTGTGGAACTTTCCCATAACAAAAGCTTTTATCTCTTTGTTGTTTATGGGACACGCGTTCAAGCAAATTCCTCACTTACTAAACCATTTGTTATTTTGCTACATCCAAGTATTTTTTCTCTTGCACAATTTGTCATTAAAGAAAACCTTAGGCCATCTACCCTCTTCCATTTGCTCAATTTTTTTTAAATACCTTATGACTCGCACCATAGCAATTGCTTCAATAAGAGCAGACCCTGTTTCACTTAACAATATAGCATAAGGAATTGCACTTTTAATCTTGAATTTGTTTGTAATCAAACGCTTCTGAATTTTCTCAGTTTGTCTCCACTGCATGTCGGATGTACTACTCGCCCATAGTTCACAACCATAGAGAATCATCGGAATCAGTAGCAGCCCAAAAAGAGTTTGAGTGGTTTTCCAGTCCCATAACTCTGCCCCTCTACACCTATTTTGAAAAGCATCAAATGCTTTCCAACCCCACAAAGTTCTTTTCTTTCTACAACCATTCCATCTTAGATTTTTGTTGAAGTCAATTCTGAGATATTTGTAATCTGCAACTTCTTCCAGAATGTTGCCTTCAAAGTAGAACTTATGTTGGTTATGTTTTCTTTTCTTAGAGAAAACCATTACTTTCATTTTGTTGATATTGACTTGCATTCCCACACTTCTACAAAAATGCTCAAGGGATAGTAAGTGATCTTGCAAACCAAGAGTTGATTTAGCACGCAGAATAAGGTCATCTGCATACAAAAGAAGCCTTATAACAAACTTTCCCAAATAGATACCATCACCCCCTTGCGATTTTAACCACTCCTCAAGTTTGTCGATATATAAACCAAAAAGAGTAGGAGATAGTGGGCAACCTTGCTTGACCCCAACATCACTTCTGAAACTTTGAGAAATGCCTACTGAAGTTCTAATTTTTACTTTCACCTCTTCATACAGCCTATGCATAGCTACTCTCAAATGTTTAGGAACCCCAAGTTCCTCCATTCTGTGCCAAAGCTTATCCCTAGGAACCGAGTCAAATGGTTTTTTGAAATCAACAAAGCAACAAAAGACTTCTTCCTTTTTCTCCCAAACTTTTTCAATGATGTGCCTTAAAGTTATACAATGATCAATTGTGGAATGTTTAGGTCTAAAACCTGCTTGCCCTTTAGCACGCTTATCTCTTTCTTCTGCCCACTTGCTAATTTTGTTTTCTAGCATGCTTCCAAATAGCTTTGCAAACAAAGGGTTTATCATGATGGTCCTATAATTAGAGGGATTATTGACGTCACCGCTCTTAAAAAGAGGTATTGCCATACTAGTTGTCCAATCTGTGAGGAGCCCCTATTGTATGATGTTGTTGAAAATTGTTGGAATCTCCCCGTTGAGGCCTCAGAGTTCAAACAAGCCTGCTAGTAGTACGGTACCCCCCTTCGGAAATGAGAACAAATTTGTTGAATGGCATGATATAACTCTTATTTTTTATGATCGTGGGTAGTTTGGACACGTTAATCAAAGGGCCAACACTAGACATAAATTTGTTGACTACTTTCATGATAGAGATTCTTGAAGGATTTGATCTGACATTTATAGGAACAAAGACTTAGCAAACCTATTATCACAGTTTTCACGAGTTTAACAAATTGGGATTTTGGTAGTGGCTTCAAGTCCTTTTTTTATTGGAAATCGCTTGCACATTTCTTGTGCTAGATTATTTCAGCTAACAATAATTCAAAGATCCTAAGATCAATGGTGGAACATCGTAATCAGATTCAAGACTGGTTCACCCTTGCCTAGGAGAATTGGGATTAACAACTAGCCTGAAGGTTAGGTGACATATGTTAAACTTTTTTATTGTTCTATGTTGTATCAGTTACTTTAGCCCAATTTACTTTTTCATTAACAATGCATCCAATTATTAGCAGTGTAATCAAATATAAACGTAACTAAAGAAAGAACAATATATGCAGTGACAAAGAAGACAAAAACACACCATAAGAGACAGCAGATTGGTCCAACACTAGGGAAAAACCCCACAAGGGGAAAACGCTTTCAAATCTTCTTCTTTAATAGATCGTCATAAAAGGATTTCAGTAGAGAGTACAATGAACCCAATACATATGTTTCCAATGGATATTAACAAATCTTATGTATAGAGATATATAATAAGAGAGAGAAACCCAAATCCACTAGATCATTGAAGCCAAGATGTCAAGCCCTAGATCTGAACCTTGGACGTTCTCACCAAAACTGTTTGTGTGCGTTTGAAACTCCATGGAAGCTCTCTTGGACACTATGTGAGGGTTTTTGTGACTACCCGGACGCTCTTAGGAAGACTATGTGCATGCGTCTGGATTAAAACACACTAGAAACCTTTGGATGTTCCCTTACAGTTGTTGTGTGTGCGTTTGAGACAGCCTAGACACTCTCTAGACCACTCTATGCGAGCATCTGAGGACTAATGCAGCCAAATCTGACTCTGAACTCCTGGACGCTCTCATAAGCTTGTCTACCAATCTCTGGGGCTCTTTGGACGTTGTCTTGTCCATTATGTGCCAACATCCAAAACCTAGAAAACCCTAACTGAGAGCGAACCTCACGCCTGTGATTTCAGACCCTTGCACAAACTCCTTTCGTCGAACCTATGTGAACCAAGACAAAAGAGAAGAATAGAAAATGGTTTGATCAATGTGATGAAATGAACTTGAGGTCGCTTCTATTTATAGGCTTTCCTAAGGGTTCGCTTGGGGTTAAGGTTGACCCAAGCAGTTACCCATGTGGTTAGGGCCAACCCGTTCCATAATGTATGTATGAATAAAATAATTCAAAACTTAACTTCTGCTTGACCAAATTGGATGATCTTTAAGTCAATTTTCGTCCTCTCAAAAATAGGAATTTAATGCAAGCATCATCTCAGTCATATGAGTTGTCCAATGTGGAATTTGACCCTATTTGAAAAAATTAACACTCCCTCTCAACTAGGAAGAATTCTACCTGCCAATATCTTGTCATGTTATTGTAATACTTTGACTGTCTCTGCTCAACTCTATTTGCTAAAACTTTCTCAGATCTAGAAGAAAAAAGAATCAGGGAGCAATAGTTTCCACCCATACCGAGCAATAAGATAACTCATCATACAGGGGAGTACACCCTCAACCCTGGAATCTCATCAAGGAGATTACCCTCAACCCAGAATTTCATCGGGGATCTTACCCTCAACCCAGAATTTCATCAGGGAGCTTACCCTCAACCCGGAATCCTATTGCCTACCGATCTTCCCAACAATGACTCTTAGTAGTCATGTGGTAGAACACCTGCAACATAATTGCCTTGGGTTGTACACCCCCAAGAACACTCTCAACTGGTTGGCCAAATGAGGAGCGATATTACCAACAAGCCATGCTTGTTGGTATGATGCTAACTAGGGTATACTCTTTAAATACCAGACAGGGGAGTAGCTCCCTCAACCCTATGGGCAACAGATAGGGGAGTGCCCTATTGTCCATAGATCTCTCAACCCCAGGAGCCCTCTATCTCGATTCCTCACCCTGGGAGCTCAAACAGGGTAGGAAGAGTTGGCTTAGTGTCTTCGATCAGCAATGCCCTTTATCCGGAGGGGCCACATCCATTAGTCCAAGCTACTCTATGAAGACCAAGGACTTTCCTTTTGGTAACACCTTGATGAGAATATCGACAATCTGTTCATTTGTTAATGTGTGATGGAGCCTGCCAGCTCCTCTCTGCACCATGTCTCAAGTAAAGTGATATTGAATCTCAATATGCTTGGACTTGTCATGAAACATGGGATTTTCTACCAAATGGATTCCACTCTTGTTGTCGCAGTATATCACTATAGTATCTAGAACTTAATCAAATAGCTCTCCAAAGATCTTTCTCCACCAGACTGCTTCACAACTAGCCATGCGAGCAGCAATGTATTCTGCTTTGGCGGTGCTCAATGCTAAAGTCTTTTGTTTCCTACTCATCTAAGATATCATGGCAGATCCAAGGCTAAAACAACATCCAATTGTACTCTTCTTGTCGATAACATTTCTGGCCCAGTCAGCATTAGTGTATCCATGAAGTTGAACATCTCCAGCAGAATATCTTAGGCCAAGTGTGATTGACCCATGCAAATATCTCAATATGTGTTTAGAAGTTATCCAATGTGTGTGGCGGGGCTCGGTCATGAATTGACTCAATGAGTTTACTGCATAGCATATGTCTGGACAGGTGTTCACAAGGAACATTAGAGCCCTAATCAGTTGTCTATACTTGGATGGATTTTCCAAGGCTAGTCCTACAGCATCTCCACATAACTTCTTGAAGTTCATTTCCATTGGTGTAACCATGGATTTGCATTCATTCATTTCAAATCTTTCCAGCAACTTCACAACGTATTTGCCTTGTGAAAGGACAGTATCACTAGACCTTTGCCGCACCTCAAGGCCTAAAAAGTAGTGCATGAGACCAAGGTCTTTCATCTCAAATTCAAAGGCTAGCTTCCTCTTACACTCGATCATCAGAGGCTCACTACCTGTCAAGAATAGATCATCAACTTATAAAACCAAAATCAATGGCATACCTTGGACTACCTTGAAGTAGAGGTTGGGATCGGCATTGCTTCTTGTGAATCCCAACTTCACTAAGTAATTTTCAATGCATGTGCACTAAGCTCGGGGAGCTTGCTTGAAACCATACAATGCCTTCTTCAACTTGCAAACAAGTTTTCTTCGATCTTCCACTTAAAATCCTTGTGATTTTTCAACGTATACTTCTTCCAGTAACATGCCATGAAGGAATGTAGTCTTTACATCCATCTAATGAAGATTCCATCCTCGATTCACAGCAAAGGAAACTATATAACAGATGGTTGTATATCGAGCCACGGAGCAAATATGTCATCATAATATTCTCCCTCTTTCCGAGAGAATCCTCGTGCTATGAACCTTGCTTTGTATTTCTCAATGCTGCCATCAATTCCATGTTTGATCTTGAATAGCCACTTTGAAGTCACAACAAACTTCCCTTTCGGTCTAGGTCCAACATCCAATACATCATTTTTCATAATTGATTCATATTCCTCAGCCATAGCATCCTTTCAAACTATTATTTTACTGCTTCTTTGAATGAGGATGGTTCGACTTGAATCATACTGCTCATAGCTGCAACATATCCCTGATACCTACATGGTTGCTTCCTTTCTCTAAATGATCTACAACTGGGAACATTTCTTTCAGTATCCTTTAAAGTATAACAGAGCTAGAGTGGTCTTTTGTTAGTCAGAGGATCACTTGGTGATCCGTAAACTGTCATGGATATTCCACTGGACAGTTCGTCACAACAGATCTAATAATATTATATTAAAAATATGAGATTCTACACTATTACAATTTTATTTAATTTCTAGATCTATAGAATTAAATGTAATTAGTGCATGCATGTAAAATTAAATCAAGCATAAAAGTAGAGAATGACAAAATAAGCTCACACACACATAATACACAAGTTATGCTCTCTGGGAAACCCTTTCGGGAGAAAACCCAGCTGGAAGGTGAGGCCGCTCCACTCTCTTTCTCTCTCTGGAAATATGGTTGCAGATACAAAAAAGTAATTCATGTGGCCTGTTAGCTACTATAGTGCACATATCCTCTCGGTGTGCTATACCTCCTATCTCTTTTGGCTATCTTTGCTCAGTTATGGAACAAAATGCTCTCGAAAGAATGGAATGCCTCTTCCTCCTAGTGGCCTGGTTATAACACAACTCGATAGCCTCCTAATGGTTAATTTTGACTACATCAACTCTTAACTAGAGTTACAAAATAAACACTTCTAGAGTCTTCTACATCACAAACATGTGGCTAGTCCCTTTTCCATGAATAATGGGGGCTGACACGACATTGTCCCGAACTATAGGTGGGAAAATAGGAAGGTAAATTTCAAAGTGGCATAACTTTTGAATACGGACTCTGATTGACGCAATTATTGCACTGTTGGAAAGATCTATGTGTGTAGAATATCATGAATAGGTGAACCACTAGTGGACAAACTTTTACACCCCAGAAAATGTCATTTGAAGCCTCAAAACGCTCTTGGAAGGTTTCGGACCCCGTTTTACCAAACTGGGTCCTGCTAGTAAAACGGTTCTGTGAGCTGATTCCTTGAATTTTTCCACTCCAAATGCATCAATATGGATGAAAAACAATATAATTATCCAATTCAAATCACACCTCCCCATTGTGGGAGGATTTTGGTCCTAAAAATATTTTACTGAATGAGTTGAGGAAATTTTTCCTCCACCTTCTCTCTGGTGTACCATTTAGGTTTGCCTAGAAGTTGTCCCTTCAACCCAAACTACCAGAGTTCTTGTTGCCCTTGTCTTGTAGTTTACTCTTCTGCAAAAATGTATCTTCTGTCAACTCTACCAGAGCGTCTGGTGCCAAATCCTCCACAAAAGGTAGGACATGTTCCTCTTTCTGATCTAGCATGGAAGGCTCATAAAGTTTCAAATTCTCTACATTTACAACTGAGTAAATGTACATATATGGTGGTAAATTGAGTTGATAGGCATTATCACCCACCTTTTCCAGTATCTCAAAGGGACCATACCTTAGAGCCCTAATTTAGTTACCAGACCCCTACAGCCTCTCCTTGTTCAACTGTAGCCATGCTCTATCTCCCACTTTGAATGATTTCTTTTTTCTTTGTTGATCATGCGTGGCCTTATACTTCACCTATGACTTCTGCAGTGTTTCTTGTACCTGTAGATGGATCTGCTTGATCTTCTCTATAAGTTTTTAAGCCATGATGGCCTCCGTCATGCTTCTTGAGATTTGCTAGCAGTTGGTGCTTCTTTAATGTTTCTAGCACCTGCATCAAATGTGAAATATGCTCCTCCCAGGTAGCACTATATACCAGTATATCATCCAAAATAGACAATAACAAATGAATCTATAAAAGGGTGCAGTACATCATTCATTAATCTCATAAATGTAGTTGGTGCATTACATAGGCCAAATATCATAACTAACCACTCATACAAACCTTGCCTAGTTTTGAAGGTGGTTTTTCATGTATCTTCTTCTTTGACTCGAACCTGGTGATATCCAGACTTCAAGTCCAGCTTGGTGAAATACTTTTCTTGCTGCAATTGATCTCGCAGGTCATCTATCCTGGGCACAGGGTATTTGTTCTTGAGCGTGATTTTATTCAACGCCTTGTAATATATACACATATGCCAAGTCCCATCCTTCTTTGGTAGAATGATGATAGGTGACCAATATGGTGATGTACTTAATCGAATGACACCCTATTACAGCAGCTACTACAATTGTTTCTTCACCTCAGTTTCTTCTATAATAGATTGCATGTAAAACCCAATATTTGGCAATGGGGAGACTGGAAATAGCTGGATCTCATGCTCCACTTCTCTCTTAGGGGGTCACCCTTTAGGTTCTCGGAACACATCCTTGTATGCCTATAGCAACTCCTCCAATTGTCGTTTTTGTTTCTTAGTACACTCCTCTAGGGATGACTTCCCTCTTATTGACTCCTCTACACACCGACTTTATCTTAAAACCAATAAAACATACTTCTTGCTAGAATTGATCAATTTCTTGGCTTGGTTGGCACTTACTAGTGAAATTATCGACTTGCCTTTGTGTGCGTTGATGATGAACAATTTTCCATCCTTGATGAGTTGGTGTTGGTTAGCTCTTCTCATGAATATTGCATCACACATGTACATGTATGGATTCCCTAACAAAACTCCACATACATCAAGGGGAACCACATCTAGATCTACTTCATCAATAAAATCAACACTGCTAGCAAATCTAATTTTACATTATTTTTTTACCTCCAGCTCTGCATCATATTGCACCTGTTAGTGTCAGCTTTTGAAGCCTTCCTCTAGTGATCAAATATGCTCTTACAAAGTGGTTTTAGGATGTTATAGTCAAATTTTGTCATTTCAGAGAATCTTCAAATAAAATTTGGTCACTAGGTATTAGGTCTAGGATTTGTTTTCACTCCTTTCAAAGTTGTCCAAATGTCGATCCATGTCACCATTCAGCTAAGTGTACCATCATTCAAAGAGTGGTCATCATCATTTTAGGTTCCAATAGTTCATTTTACACCTTGTTCGTGCTTCAGTTGTACTTGGGTAAGGCTCATTTCCCTCTCCTAGGGTTTTGAAGGTAATTTCTCTTGGATGGTCAAATCATCAACAAAACTTGTGTCCTGATGTTCATACACCTTCCCCTATCCTTAATGTACCTTCTTAAGTACTTCCCATCACTGATATCCCTCAAATTCCTCATTTTTCCACAAACCCTAGTTTCTTGCTACAATTTGACAATTTTCTAGGCTAGGCCTGTGTTTTTCCATTTTGGACCCCTTCCCCTCACTCAATATTTGAAGTTCCACTATCCCCTATTTCCTAACATCCCTCCCTACTTCCAAAAACTTTCTCAAGAATTTAGAAGCCCCTTATCCCCTTCATTTCCCTTCATTTCGACAAATCCCTTGTTCCACACATCGGGGTAAGATTTACTAAAATGATGTTTATGAGAAATAGAAGATGAATTTGACAAACGTGAGAGAGGTTTTTGTCCATAACAGGCCAAGTAAGAAAAAAATCCTTCACTTTTTACACAGGTGTCATGGTTTTAGAGAAATGTCAAAAATATAGTTGCCTCAGGAGAGTCACTGCACCTCTGGAGTGACCTTAGGAAAATCAAGACTTCTCCTAGCTTGGTTGGCCAAATTACTTGCTTGATGAGTAAAATGATAACTAGACACAAATAGCTTTCCAATGAACTATCATGAGCTCAATTAGGAGTTGAGGAAGACCTTCAAAAGTTGACTGCAATAGCACTCTGCATTTAGGTAGCCTCATTTTTAACATTTTGACCAATCTTGGGATATTTGACTTTTGACAGGGTAAATGACCTCCAAATTGGAACATTCAAGATGTTTTGGAAACTATACTCTATAAGCTTTCCAATGAGTTATCCTACACCCAAATTTGACACCGCGAAGGCCTCCAAAACTTGATCTGAAAGCGGCACTAAGCACATAATCAGTAGTGTTGCGCATAGAAATTTTCAACACAGGCTTTTCCAACAGGTGCGTAGTGCCACCGGCGCTACGCTTTTGATGGGGGCCTCCATTTGCAAAAAGGTTTACATTTTTTGAATCAAAATGAAAATTTATGCATGCTCAGAAATGGCTAAGAAATTTTGACAAGTTCTAGACCTCCAAAAGGGCCAAAAACACCCAAAAAGTGCCCTCTCTGCCACTTTTTTGCCACACAAGAAGCATTCTTGGGAGATTTCATTTTTGGAAGGGAAAATGGACTCCAAATAAAAAATTTAAATGGTCCCAGAAAGTAGACTCACCAAGCTTTCCAATGAGCTATTCTGCACCTGATTTCGACTTTGGGAAGCCTTCCAAAACTGGCCTGGAAAAAGCACTATGCATAGGAGGAAAATTTGCCAGTTTTGCTTGTTTGTTCAGAATTTCGCCCAGTTTGCTGTCAGTTTGACTTTTTTCTTCTCTCTTGGTCAATTAATGATGTAAAATATGATGAAAAGTGACTTGAGGAGGTAGATACATCAGTTAGGGTTGGTTTGAGGATGAATGAATCAGTTTCCATAGTTTTAGAGGCAAGTTGTTCCACTGCCTATTTTTCAAGTTCCTAGTTTAGATCTTGTTGAAATAGCTCCTTGACTCATGGATTCAACCTCTAATGGCTAGCATAGGTGGTTTGATGCCTACTTTCTTAGTCATTTGTCAAGGTTGGACTCTTGTGGATGCATATTGAGCTACTTTGTACATCACCTCTGCAGTTTGGCAAGGAAATGAACCAGGGTTTTGCAGCATTTTGTGGGATTCTTGTGGTAATGTGAATTAGCATTGTTTTCTCCTCTGTTATTTAGTTTATCTTATGTGGATATGTGCCATCATCTCTCTTTTTCTGCATAACTAAATGAATCAAGATTAAAGGGTGGAATCCATTGATGTTCAGTGCTCTGCCTTGGGGTTTTATTTAGTTCTAAATGTTTTCTGTTGTTTGAAGAGGACTCATGAAACTTGCATGCCCTCTCCAACTCCTCACCAGTCTTTAGACTCACCATCACATTCATTTCAAAGTGCTAAAACACTTGCCTACCTCGCCCCACAAAAACCTCTGCAAATCTGAGTTGATTTCCCGGACCCAAAGCTGCCTTCCTCATTTGATCCAGCAACCAACCATTAAAATCAATCAAATTCCTCTAAGCATATACCTAGCCTAAAATTAGTATTCATATCAGTCATCTCAAGCCTTACTTGCCATATTTTCTTTGAGATTGACAAGGAGAGAGCCCTCTCCCGACCTGGTAGGGCTAGCTACCAGGTTAAGCGTGGTTTGATGTTACCCTAGACCTACCTTCCTTCAGCCTGAGGTAGATTTAGGCACCAACAGTACCTATCCCAATGGATATGGGTTCGGATGATCGTGAACTTCCAGCCCTAACTTCTTGACCAGATCTGCTGCAATGAGATTTTCCTGTGATCCTGAATCAAATAGAGCATCAATCTTTGTCTTCTTGACCTGTATCTTTACATGGAAGAGTTTGTTAATTTCTTTCTCTTCCTGTTGCTGAAGGCTACTCAGATTCACCTCCTTCTGCATTGATGTACATAATATCTTCTCATCCACATCTGAGTTGCTTTTAACTTGGTTGCTCGAATCAGTGGCCATGAGATTCTTCTTCTTATTATCTTTCTTCTTTTTCTCTGTGTTTAGCTCTGGATGCAACTTCCAGCACTTCTCCTTTGTGTGACCATCAATGTGGTAGTGGTTGCAGTGGTTACTAGGATCTTTTCACTTGTTTGTTGTGGATGTCGTCTTTTTACTTTTCCCCCTTTTAGCTTCTTCCTCCCCTCCTTAGAAGCATCATGTTGCTCCTTTTGTTTCAATCAACTTGATTGTGCTCTTTTCAGGCCTATGTTCTCCAGGTATTGTGCCTGTACACAAACCTCGTCCACTGTTTTGGGCTTGAACAACATCATTTGCTCATGCAGATGGTGGTGCAGACCCCCAAATATTTGAGTACACGTAGATTCTTTAGAGAGATACCCAACATTATAGCCATCTTTTTGAATTCTGTGGTGTACTCCTGCACGCTTTGGCAGGGATTTTACCTAAAATAATGCCACTGAATCCACTGGTCTTCCACGTACCCAGTGGGATAAAATTGTGACTTAACGAGGGTTTTGAAATCCTCCCACTTAGTCACACGAGGTTATCCCTCCAACCTTAGGGTTTTCGTTTGGCTCTTGTTTGTCAATTTAATTGTCTTAAATTGTTACATGAATTATTGACTAGAGTTGGTAAACTTGTGAAGTGCAAGTGCACTATGCACTATATATGATATAATTCCTTTTTATTAAATCATATTATTAATATGCATGATTGATTTATTGAAAAGCACATTTAAGGATGTAATTTATTCCTATCTTACTCTTCAAATAAAATGGATTTAACACATTGAATATTCCTACTCCTTTCTAATGAAATCAAAATTTCTCTTCACACTTGAAAAATGAAACTTGAAGCAAACTCACACTATCTTATTAAGAAAACTTAACAGATCACAAATTTAATCTCTAAAAGTAGAATTAATCATCTAACATTCTAGCAATCCTTTGCATAAAAACAAAAATGAAATTAACTTCTATTCAAAATGAAAACCACACATTTACTTATTATCAATCACTCATGCTTTGAAATGAAAACCATAAAGAAATCACACATACTTTGAAATGAAATATTGTAAAATGAAACTATAAGGAAATCTATCAAGCTCTAAAATGAAACACTCTGCAATCATAAGGAAATCTATGAAAAGTGATTACACTATCATTAGCATCATTATAAATCAACTTGAAAAAGGAACGATTAATGAAATATTGCTATCACTATCTGATTGAAATCAAGACTACAAAACGATTCTAAAATGTATGAACAACTGCAATAAACGATAAAGAAAAGTTATGAAAATGCAGAACCTTCATTGTTTGCAGGGGCCCTCCACAAACAAGCGGTCATAGAACTTCAATCGAACAATCAGCTACGCATTGAAACTTCAAAGGATTTTCTTCATTAACAGAGTAAAAATAGAGTCTTAAAACATTATTGTCGCATACATAAAAATTAACCTTTTGTTCATGTTTGTTGCACGGTATTTATAAAATCCCGTGTCAATAATTGTTCGAGGCTTTTACGCCTACCTTAGCTAACAAAGTTCTAAATTAAGCGTCTGACAACTATTGAGATATCGTTGTTAACAATTTTTTATTTGGCAAAGCAAATCATGAAGTGTAAGGATTTCGGACTCTCACTCGCTTGTTCAACAACCACGTTGACTTTACCCTTCGACTATGCAATCAAACAATCCTTTTGATGATCTGGTTTGGATGAATACGAGGAAATCGTTAAAGGGATCAATCTCTACCTGTCCATATCTTTCTCCACTTAGCTGGCACCTCTAATCCTAGTAAACCATGGAATCAACTATAGAAACAGAGATTAGCTGTAGAATTGTGCAAATTCGGTAGCCAATACAAATATTAACTCAATAATAAGGAACATTATGAAATATTAAAGATAAGACAATTAAATACCTTACCATGTCAAAAACCTTGTATTTTTATGCCTACTGAGTTGATGATGATGGTCAAGGAAAGGAAAAATAGGTAAGGGAGAGTCTCAAAATGAAGCAATCATGAGGCTCGACATTCCCCCACATGGAGGCCATTACATGTCCTCATTCAAAAATTAAAAACTGTAATTCTTTCTCAGTCACTGCTCTCTCTCAGAAACTTGGGCCAAAACATCCAAGTTTGTCCTTCTTATCTTCTTTCTTGCAACTTTCATTCTGGGCTTCTTCATCAAAATCCTGCATTTTAGACTCATGACCTTCTTTCTTAGAGATTCATTCTTTTTCTTTAACTTCTTGTTATTTTCATACCATAAGCCCATATGTAGAAGAATCTAATCATTCTTAGTCCTTTGTATCTCATTTTGTATTTTTAATGTTTCATGTTCCTTCTTCAAATGTCTATTCAATGTCTCCAACTCAAAGACTTCTTGTTTCAGAGTTTTCACAAGTGGAGGTTCTTGTGGACTGTTAGACTGGATTTCTTTTTCATGGACTGTAGAACAAGATGCTTTTTATACAACTCTCCTCTCCAGAGACTCAATGTAGTCATAGATTTCTTGCTGTACTGGATCTATTTCTGGTGTTCTTCGGCTTGGGCTATGAACAGGTGAGATGACAGTAGGTGATGGAACTTCCATTTTCTCTTCTTCCTCCAAATTAACAACATATGTAGATTGTTGAGATGGTTTTTGATTAAGCCTGGTGCTTCTTCTTACATTTTATGGAAGAGGGTTTTTAGTTTTAAATATTTTCTTCTCTGTTTTAGCTTCCTTTGTTTTCTTGGATGTGCTTTCTTCCTTTTTATTGGCTTTCTTTCTTCTAACAGATTTCCTTTTAAGGCTTCCTAAAATTTTTGCAATAGGAGTCTCATCTTCTGACTGTTCTTGTGGTTGTTGTTGAGGTAATTTTTTAATAGGATTCTCAAATATTCTCTTCCTTCCTCTTTTTTCTTTGTTGCTGCTAGGTGACTCTTGATCCTCCTCCTTAAAATGATTTCTAACTAGGAATCTATCCCAATTATCTCCTAGTCTTTCAAGATGAAATTCAATGAGTATTTTTATAAGGTTGTGGTGATACATGGTGTTTTCGATGAATTGGATCCATTTCTGAACATTCCTAGACATTTTACTTAGTCTATTTAATAGAAAATAAGGAAGAGTGATTTCATTCTCTTCGAGAAAATGCATCATCAAACAAATGTGGTAAAAGAACGTACAAACAAATCTTCCTTCACATGTGATAAATTTCTGAATTACTAGCAACAAATTTCTCCATTTACCCTTAAGCATTGTACTAGGAATTCCTTCTTTAAAAATAATGATATCCATACCTGGGTTTTTCAAGAAGGTCTTACATTCTTCTCCTTCAATGCCCCTATTCTTAAACCATTTCTCTCCAACTCTTGACATTCTGGTAGCTTCAACAATAAGAGATTCTGTCACTGCAAACTTGATGTCTCCAATTTCAACCTCTATGCCATCAAAAGCTCTGGAAAATTATTTAGTCACTTCCTTATTAAAACCATCAAACTTTTCCACGAACTCTAGCCACTGTGCTTTCTGAAGCATTTCCTTCACCTGCGGATATCCTTCCATGAATTTTCTTCCATTTGGTTCTGTTCTTACTATGATGCCCATGGTTGAGAAGTTTTACCTCAGAATTTGCTTCTTGACAGGGTATGAGTCAGGGTTTCGGGATAATGGCTTCGGTGAGAGTATAAACGAGAGTGAGGGGAAAAACAAGTGAAGTGACCGTTAGGGTATGAATGGATGTGAGTTGGGCAATTTCAACAATGAATTCGAAATTTGAGACGAGTGTTGTGTAATGATGAGGGATGAATGGGTGATTTATGGCTTTTTATTTGATATGACAAGATATTTTCATCTCACTTTCGGCAATGATGGTTTTTGAATTGGCAGTATATTGTCATTATAATTCATACACTAATGTTTTGACCCTTATTACTAAATTAAATATTTGCATAACTTTTGGATTGATGATTCTAATATTCGATTGCTCCTTTTTTATATTGTCTTCAGGTGCTTCCAAGGATGGATTTGATCATTTCTTCAATTGCTCCAATTAGTAGTCCCTATCAAACATCACCTGCAAAATTCTGTAAAAGTTGCATGTTCTTAGTAATTATGTAGCTATTTTATTCTAGAAATAAAAAGAGGGACAGAAAGAAAATGAGAATGGGAATGAAAATTTAGGATGCCAAAATTACTTGGTTTTCACCCTAAATTTTTGGTATAAACATGCCAACAGTGTTGGTTTTCATGTTTATACAAATTTTATTATTATTATTATTATTATTATAATATATATATATATTAGAAAAGAAAAGAAAAAAACTTATGAGTCAAGTTGGAGAAGGAAAATCCTTCTTAACAACTAGAAATCAGTGTTGTCTTGCAAATGTTTAATAAACTCCTCCTTTGTCAATGGCTTATGATAGATTCTTAATCAATGACCATTCACAAGAAAGGTGGTCATTTCTTCATTAATAGTTCTGATCCCAACTGCACCATCATCAAAGATTGTTTCAATCTCATAGGGCCCAAGCCAATGAGTTTGAAATTTCCCTTGGAAATCTTTGAACTTTGAATAAAAAAGTAATGCCCAATCTCCTGGCTAGAATTTTCTTTCCTTGATATATTTGTCATTCCATCTAGATCTGTGTTGTTGAACATGATTGGTTCTTTGAATTGCATCTTGTCTTATCTCATCAAGTTCGTTTAGTTGCTCTTTTTTTTTTTGTGCCTCTGAGAGATCAAGACCCAATTTAACTAATATCTCAAAAGTTTTTACTTGAAACTCAATAGGAAAAATGACTTGCTTCTCATAAACAAGTCATAGGGAGTATGCCTTGTAGTGTTTCTCCAAGTGGTAAGGTATGCCCATAAAGCTTCTGGAAGCTTTTCTGCCTAGTCTCTTATATGCAGATGCCCAGTTCTGGTAAGAATTGCTTCAATTACTTTATTGGTGGACTCCACGTGTCCATTTGCTTGTGGATGGTATGGAGTGGACTTCCTATGTTTGATTTTGTACTCCTCCATTATCATATGTACCAACTTGGATGTAAATTAAGTACTTTTATCTGTTACAATTTCCCTTGGGACACCAAAAGAGTAAAGATATCCTCAAAAAGAAATGAAACTACAGCATTCTCAGTAGCAAAAGGAAGTGCTTTAGCTTCTACCCAATTTGTAACATAATCATTGCAAACAAGAATATACCTTTTCTGTTTCGATGGTGGATTGATTGGACCAACAAAATCCAGAGCCCATTTTTCAAAAGGCTCAATAAGTACCTAAGGCTGTAGAGGCATTTCATTGGAGGGAATAGGTTTCCCCATCCTTTGACAACTATCACATCTCTTGACATACTCCTTGGCATACTTAAAAAGGGAAGGCCAATAGTATCCTAAGAGAAGGACTTTGTGGGAAGTTCTTTTGTCAACGAAGTGTCCTCCACATGGCTCGTCATGACAAGATTTCAATATCTCTAGTACTTCATCTTCTCTAACACACCTTCGGATAATTAGATTTGGCCCTATTTTATACAATTCTTCATTTATCCACAAATAAGATGCAATAATTTGAACTACCTTCCTTTATTCTCAAGGAGATAAATATAATGGTGTCTTCCCTATAGCCCAATAATTAGCCATATCTGCAAACCAAGGTGATTTAGTAAATACTACAAAAAGATATTCATCAGGAAAATTGTCTTCTACAGGCACATCATTATTATCATTTTGAATCCTAGACAAAAAGTCAACAACTGTATTTTGCTTCCCAGGTCGATCCAAAATAGTGATGTTAAACTCTTGGAACAACAACAACCATCTTGTCATTTTTCCATTAGTGACAGTTTTATTCATTAAGTACCTAATTGCAGAATGATCTGTATGTACAAAATTTTCGTAGCCAGTAATGTAATATATGAATTTATTGATGGCACGGACAACAACTAAAAGCTACTTTTCTGTTATAGTGTAATTTAACTCTGCATGAGTCAAAATTTTACCGATGTAATAAATGGCATAAGGAGTTAGATCCTTTTGTCCTAGTACGGCTCCTAAAGTTGTGTCTGAAGCATCAGTTGAAATGTGAAAAGGTAGTTTCCATTTTGCTCCTCTAAGAGTGGGTGCTTCGTAGATTTTCTCCTTTAATGTTTCAAAGGCCTTTTGGCAAGCAAAATTCCAATTGAATTCACAGTCTTTTGTGAGCAGTTTGAAAAGTGGAGATGCAATTTTTTGTAAAGTTTTCTATGAATCTTCTATAGTAACCAAAGAAACCAAGAAAACTTCTAACATCTCTTTGACAAGTTGGAATTGATAATTTAGAAATAATTTATACTTTAGATGTGTCCACTCTAATTCCATTTCCTGAAATATGGTGTCCTAAAAAAATTCCCTCAGTAAACATCACAAAACATTTTTCATGGCTTAGTGAGAGATTTGCCTCTTTACATCTAATGAGAACTTTTTCCAATTTTTTAAGAGCTTCTTCAAAACAATTTCCATAAACTGTAAAATCGTCCATATACACTTCCACTTCCACACAATCATGAATTAGATCAGAAAAAAAAAAAAAAAGTGCCTAATACTACTCTTTGTAATGTTGCAGGTGCATTACATAATCCAAAAAGAAGTACAGTAAGCATAAGTTCCCCATGGGCAAGTAAAGGTAGTTTTATCTTGGTCTTTTGAGGCTACTTGGATTTGATTATACTCACTAAACCCATCTAATAATGAAAAATATTTCTTTCCCGCCAATGTATCTAAAACTTGATCTATGAAAGGATAGTTGATGGGATGATAAATATTCAATACTGAATTATTCTTGAAAACTCTGACTAGATTCACAATATGATGAAGATTCATTATTTTCTATTAAATTCAAAATTTGATCTTCTTTGTCTATTTGTGAAGTAGTAGATATTAGTCTTATATCTATGTCATCATCTATCCATTCTTCATTTTCAACTTCTATTGTTGGTTTTGTGGGTAGATACAATGTGAATTTCTTTGTTGAGCTCCCATCATAAATAAACGTATCACCAAATCTACAACTTATAAAAGCATCAGTTGTAGCTAGCCATGGTCTTCCTAGAATCAATGGATGTCCTCCTAAGTTATTCTTGGGTGTTAAAATCATAAAATCGACAAGGTATTCCCAAGAATGTAAGGATACATATATATCTTCTAATATACTATCGAAGTTTGATTGCATATCTCTCTGCTAATTGTACAGTGTAGGTGTGTATTGAAGATTAGAAAGTTTTAATTGATTCATAGTTTGTTTACTCATGATGTTTATAGTTTCTCCTATATCAATCAATGTATTTGGGATATCTACACCATTGATGTGTGTTTTCACAATGGGACTTCCTGGATCAAGATATTTCTGAATTTTTGTCTTACCCATCATGATATCTGCAATTTTTCCAACTAGTTGGATTCTTTTGACTTCTTTTATTTTTCTTCCTGGTATTTTTATGCTCAATTCCCTAATTGTCTTTGCAAAAATTGGTATTTCCTTAATGTCTTGTAGCAAATGGATTTTTATGCAAACATTCTTCAGTTCATCTAACATGTCATAATCAGGCAATAAAATCTGTTTTTCTACCCCTTCATCAATTTTTAATCTCTCAGGAAAAGGTGGTTTTGAAATAGATACTGAAGGTTGTTCCATAATAGGAGTTGAGTTATTTGAATGTGTTGGAGTAACTTGTTTTTTAGTTTTTTCTTTTTCATTAAGAGACTTATCTTCTTCAGAGATCTTTTCTTTTTCACTTTCCTGAATAACAACTGATGGGGACTTTTTCTCTAATATTCTACCAGATCTAAGTTGAACATTGTTTAGATCTAGTGGATTTATCATGTAAGTTTGGAAATTTTGTCCTTCCATATTGTAAACAGGTTGTGAATTTATATTATTATTCAAATTTGGAAGTGGTTGGGCGGGCAATTGGTTTGGTATTTAAGGAAATGATAATGAAAGTTGTGGATTCAGATTGTGAGGTTGAGCTTATTGAATTGGTTGAGGATAATATTATGGAGGAAAAGTAGGATATGATTGTTGAAATTGTGGAAATTTAGGATATTGAGGGTACTTTGCATAAGGATTTTTCCATTCTTGTGACAAAGGTTGTGGCCAAGATTGCCAAGGCATTAGGGCAATCCAATTACTTTGTGATGATTGTGCAAATGGTTGAGTGTTAAAACCTTGAGCTGTATTTGGTTGTGGATTCTACCAAGGTCTTTTCGCAATAAAACAAAGAGGGTCTACCTAATTTGGTACTCCTTCTTCTTGATAGACAACTTTAAGACCTAGTATTGAAGGACATTCTTTTGTATCATGATTTTACGCACATATAACACAAGTTTATACATGCTTTAAATCAAGAGGACATTCTCTCAAGGCATGTTTCTTTCTGCACTTAGGGCAAAAAATAGACAATGCAACATTTTCAGTTTTTTGCTTGTTTTGTATTTTAAGGGTGTCAATTTATTCACTAGGACTCCCTAAAATGTTTTTTTTTTTAAATTATCAAGCAAATTTCCTAATTCTTCCCTACTTACTGTCCCAACTGCAGATTTATTAATCCTTGATAAAAGAGGATCTCTTGGATTTTTCCCAGTTCTTGCTTTGCCTCTTGAAATGTGTATGCATAACTCACAAATTTATTCTAGTGACAACTGAGAAATGTCTCCCTTACCCATTAGATTGAGAAGATCAATCCACTCATCTCTAATGGATTTCAATAAGAGAGCTTTCAAAGTTTCCTCGTCTAGATTATTCATTTTTTCCCTTTTAACATTATAAGCAAATCTTTTAATGAAGTCTTCAAGATTTTCATCTTCTTTATGTACCATTTTAAAGACTTCATCCTTAATATTATGGGGCATGCAGTAGTCCTTATATTTCTCTAAGAATGTAGTTCTCATCTGTTCCCATGTTGTTATGGAGTTTATTCCTAAACTCATAAACCATTTTAATGTTGTATCTTTAAGGGTTGCAGGGAATAATTTCAACTTTTGAGCATCATGCAAATAATCATATGATCTACGCAAGACTTCAAATTCAAAGAGAAATGTTTTAAGATCTTCACTCCTTAGTCCATGAAAGTTTGGAAGGATAGAGGGTGACATATTTTTCATTGCCACAGTTGTATCTTCATCAAGGATAGGAAATCCAAAGGGTTCTATATTTATATCTTCTCCTCTCCATCTTCCTCTTCCTCCACCTCTTCCACCTCCCCTATTTCCTCCTCTTCCTCCTCCAATCCTAGGTTGTTCACCATTCAGATTATGTACCTCTCCTTCCCCTTCTCCAACCATTGTAGATTCTTTAGAACTAATATACGGTTTTGGTTCCAAAATTAGGTTTTCAACTTCCTCTAATTCCTATGGTTCTTCTATCAATGGTTTTTTAAAATAAGTTTCTTCTTCCTCTTCTTTAGTAGGAACTTCTAACTCTTGAGCTAGAATTTGTTCTCCTATTGAAGATAGGAAAATTACTCTTATTCTTGGGGATATGGGATCTTATTCTTCTATTATAGCTTTTGTTGATGAAGTTGGTGAATCTCTAGGTTGGATTTCGAAGCTTAACAACTCAAGGAGTTTGTGTTTGACTGTTATGGATGGAATTCGAGTTTGTGTGGGTGGTGTTGCACTACGAGGTCATAGTCGCATAAGTGATGTTGTCAGAATTAAACTCTTACATCTACCTACAAATCTACCCCTAGAGTCTCTTTCCCTATGCATATCATGTTTTTGTTTTTGTTGTTTGTTTTTCTTTTAATTTATCAAAATGAAAAAGACTAAGACTTCTATTTACACTTCCCTGGCAACGACACCAAAATGTTTTTCAATTTAATTGTCTTAAATTGTTACATGAATTATCGACCAGAGTTGGTAAACTTGTGAAGTGCAAGTGCACTATATATGCTAGAAGTCCTTTTTATTAAATCATATTATTAATGTGCATGATTGAGTTATTGAAAATTACTTCTAAGGATGTAATTTATTCCTATCTTACTCTTCAAAGAAAATGGATTTAACACATTGAATATTCCTACTCCTTTCTAATGAAAACAAAAATGCTCTTCACAATTGCAAAATGAATCTTGAAGCAAACTCAAACTATTTTATTAAGAAAACTTAACTATCTATTGCAACAAAAATTTAATCTCTAAAGCAGAATTAATCATCTAACATTCTAGCAATCCTTTGCATAAAAACCAAAATGAAATTAACTTCTATTCAAAATGAAAACCACACATTTACTTATTATCAATCACTCATGCTTTGAAATGAAAACCATAAATAAATCACACATACTTTGAAATGAAACGTTGTAAAATGAAACTATAAAGAAATCTGTCAAGCTCTGAAATCAAACACTCTGCAATCATAAGGAAATATATGAAAAGCGATTACACTATCATTAGCATCATTATAAATCATCTTGAAAAAGGAACGATTACTGAAATATTGCTATCGCTATCTGATTAAAATCAAGACTGCAAAATGATTCTAAAAAGTATGAGCAACTGCAATAAATGATAAAGAAAATTTATGAAAATGCATAACCTTCATTGTTTGCAAGGGCCCTCCACAAACACGCGGTCATAGAACTTCAACCAAACAGCCAGCTACACATTGAAACTTCAAAGGATTTTCTTCATTAACAGAGTAAAAATATAGTCTTAGAACATTATTATCGCATACATAAAGTTTAACCTTTTGTTCATGTTTGTTGCACGATATTTACAAAAGCTTGTGTTAATAACTGTTAGAGACTTTTACGCCTACCTTAGCTAAAAAATTTCTAAATTAAGCTTCTAACAATTATCGAGATATCGTTTCTCACGATTTTCTATTTGGCAAAGCAAACCATTAAGCATAGAAATTTCAGACTCTCACTTGCCTGTTCAGCAACCACATTGACTTTACCCTTTGACTACACAATCAAACAATCCTTTTGATGATCTGGTTTGGATGAATAGGAGGAAATTGTTAAAGGGATCAATCTCCACATGTCCATACCTTTCTCCACTTATATGGAACCTCTGATCCTAGTAAACCATGGAATCGGCTACAAAAACAAATATTAGCTGCAAAATCGTGCGAATTCGAAAGCCAATACAAATATCAACTCAATAATAAGGAACATTATGAAATATGAAAGATAAGACAATTAAATACCTTACCATGTAAAAAACCTTGTAGTTTGATGCCTATTGAGTTGATCATGATGGTCAAGGAAAGGAAAAATAGGTAAGGGAGAGTGTCAAAATGAAGCAATCATGAGGCTCAACAACTCTCCCAACAAGTCAGTGCATGGCCCTCTAATTTCAATCACACAAATGAGATCTTCTACCCTTCCTTGATCTGATGGACATTGAAATAAACTTCCAGTTGCTGCAACCAATGGTTTAGCTTCAGAGCGTCAATCTCACCATGGTATGGCTTGAATATCAACTTTTGCTTCCACTTTAAACAGGGATTGTGATTGATTCACGACACTCGAACTGAGTTGATCTTTTTTGGGCTCTTTCATCGACTGGTTCTCCATTTCTCCCAGATCTTCGGTTCCCCGTTCTGATTTTTCCTTTGTATTTGAACCACCATCTTCTCCAAATATCCCTAGCTTATTACTGAGGGCCTCCATGAGGAGGTTTACATTTTGGTTTATATCTGTGACTTGTTGTTCGAGTCGCGAAAACCTCAACTCTGCAGGATCAGGAGGTTTGTTTACAAATTCATCGCCCATGATTAGGGTTTTACAATTTTCGGCCTTGCCGATCTAGATACCTGCAATCTCCACCAAATACCCAAAGAAACCCGCTCTGATACCAAATGATCCGTAAATTGCCATGGATATTCCACTAGACAGTTCATCACAACAAATTTGATAATAATATATTTAAAATATGAGATTCTAAACTATTACAGTTTTATTTAATTTCTAGATCTATTAAATTAATTGTAATTAGTGCATGCATGTAAAAGTAAATCAAGCATAAAAGTAGAGAACGACAAATCAAGCTCACATACACATAATACACAATATATTCTCTCTGAGCAACCTTTTCAGGATAAAACCCAACTGGAAGGTGAGGTCGCTTTGCTCTCTTTCTCTATCTGGAAATATGGCTGCAGATACAAAGAAGTAATGCATGTAGCTCGTGGGCTGCTACAGTGCATAAATCCTCTGTGTGTGCTCTACCTCCCATCTCTCCTGGCTATCTTTGCCCAGCTATGGAACAAAATTCTCTCGAAAAATGGAATTCCTTTTCCTCCTAGTGGCCTGGTTATAACACAACCCGATAGCCTACTAGTGGTTAATTTTGACTACCTCAACTCTTAACTAGAGTTAAAAAAAAAAAGATAAATAAAATAAATAAATAAATAAATTACTATTATAGAGTCTTTTACATTATAAACACGTGGCTAGCCCCTTTTCCATGAATAATGGGGGCTGACGCGACATCCTCTCGAACTATAGGTGTGAAAACAGGAAGGTCAACCTCTGAGTGGCATAACTTTTGCTTACGGACTCTGATTGACGCGATTCTTTCGTCGTTAGAAATCTCTCTCTGTATAGAATAGGATGAAAAGGTGCGCCAAGATGAGGAAGACTTTTACCCCCAAAAAAAATCATTTGAAGCCTCAAAACGCTCCCAAAAGGTTTCGGACCCCATTTTGCCAAACTGGGTCCTGCCAGTAAAAACAGTCCCATGACTTTTCCCACTCCAAATGCATCGAGATGGATGGAAAAAAATATAATGAAAGAATTCAAATCACTTGGAGGAGGATCTAACGGATCCATAGGCTCCATGGGATCATCAACCATATCACACTCGGGTATGGACAGACCATCTAAAATATCCCAGTCATCATTCTCTTCCTTGTGAGGAGGAGGTGGAGGATGATCTCTTTCTTTTCCAAGAATTGCATCTTCATCGAATGTTATGTCCCTGCTAATTTCGCCTTCCTCTGACCAGGAATATATATTCTATATGCGTTAGAAATTTCGCAATAACCCACAAACGTACCTTTTCTTCCTGTAGCTTCCAATTTGTTCCTTTTATCCTTCAGCATATGAAAATATACGGGGCATCCAAATACATGAAGATGGATAATATCAAGCTTGATACTTGTGAATATTTCTTTGGGGGTCTTGTTTTCTAATGCTCGATGAGGCACCCTGTTTTCAACATACACAACATTAGATGTAGCTTCGACCCAAAGGAACTTTGGCACCTTTTGATCATGGAGCATAGCACGGGAAACTTCTAATATAGACTTGTTATTCCTTTCAGATAGATCATTATGTTCAGGAGTATATTACCAAATTGTTTCTTTCTTGCAAAATGTTATGAATTATTTTGACATGTATTCCCCTCCATTCTTAGATCTAAAGACTTTGATTTTCTTTCCTGTTTGATTTTTGATCAAGGATTTGAATTCATTGAATATTTTAAAGGCTTCATCCTTGTGCCTAAGATAGTATATCCATGTCTTTCTTGAGAAGTGGTCAATAAAGGTGATATAGTAGAGATGACCACCGACAGAATGTAAAATCATCAGACCACATATATTAGAATGAAAGAGATGGAGGATGTCATCTGTCTTGTTCTTACTAGAGGGAAATGGCCCCCTTGTTTTCTTTCCACTCGCACAACCGGGACAAACTCCATCATGATGAGCTTGAACATCCGCAATACCTGAGACTAATTTCTTCAACTTTGGAAGTGCATCATAGTGTAGATGAGCCAGTATATGTTGCCATAACTTGCTCAGATGATTGGTATTATGAACCAATGATAGAAGAGGTATTCCAATGACTCTATAGAGTCCTTAAAATCTCGATCCTAATGTGAATGCATCTCTCATAGGTGAATCCGCAGGGCAAGTAAAAACTTTACCTTTGATGAAGGAAACCCTCATCCCTTTATCTTCCAATGCAAATATAGATACCAGATTCTTCATTAATCCAAGTACATACATAACATCATGTAGTAGAATTGATTCCCTAGAATTCAACTGAAATTTGACAGACCCAAAGCTTTTCACCAGATGAGTGGAGTTGTCTCAAAGAATGATCTTCAGCTTAGTCTCCCTCTCTACCAAATTAGAGAGGACTTCCTTGTATCTAGAGAAATGATGAGTGGCCCCACTATCAACCAACCAACTATCCCATGAATCCAATGGAGAAGAACTAGTAAGAGCATAAAAAATAATGTATTCAAATTTATTTACAACATTACTTTCATACCTCAGAGCCCTTGACTTCTTTTGAGGAGGATGATTTTCTTCACGGTCGCTTGAGGAGTCTCTTCTTCTTCTTTCATATATTCTATCATAGTTCTTTCTTTGATAGTATTTTCTTCTTTTGTTATTGTAGTTTCCTCTAGTGTTGTAACGTGGTATTTTTCTCCTCTCAGGATAGTCACGAGCATAATGACCTTTCTTGTGGCAATTGAAGCATTCAATATGAGATAATGATTTGTCATTCCTTCCTTTTGTATTTTGAGAAGGAGGCTTCCTTGATGGACCTCCTTTTGCCTTCTTCCTTTGTTATGAGTGATATATGTAGTGGCCTCTCCCTCTTCATGATTTTGAATCCTTCTTCTTATTATCATCCTCGATTCTTCTTGAGTGAGCTTCCCAACAATTTCATCAAATGTCGGAAGGACATTGTTGTTGCTAATTGTAGTAATGAAGGTTTCCCAAATAGGAGGGAGACCTCTAAGAGTCACAACTACTAGCTCCCTATCAAGCACATTTTCTCCAACTCTTTGCAATTGATCTCTAAGGCGAGAGATCCTCATAATGTAGGATTGAACAACTTATCCTTTATTCATCTTAGTTTCCTTGAGTTGATCTTTCAAGGTGATGATCTCATTCAAATTGTTGATTTCATACATGTTGACTATCTTGTCATACATATCTTTAGACTTTCTTAAATTCCCAACATATGCAAGTAAATGATCTTGTAAACCATCAGCTATAATTTTCTTTGCTTTGGACTCACCTTTCTTGTACCTATTCTTGAGGGAAGCAAAGGCATTTTTTGGAGGCTCAGGCATCCTTCCTTGGATGTATTCCAGCACATCATTGTTGTTAGCTATGATCTCCAATCTGACTTTCCATGCAACAAAGTTTGATGCATCACCCAACTTTTCATGCTCCTTGAAGGTAGAGGACGACATCTTGACCTTGAGCAGACAATCTACTTTCTGAAAGAGAGGGCTTCAATGCTTAACTTATTTTTGGCTTGTCCTTCACCTCGGCTCTAATAACACATTAAATTTTCTAATTGTTCTATGTTGTATCAGTTACTTTAGCCCAATTTACTTTTTCATTAACAATGCATCCAATTATTAGCAGTATAATCAATCATAAATGTAACTAAAGAAAGAACAATATATGTAGTGACAAAGAAGACAACAACACAACCATAAGAGACAACATATTGGTCCAAGACCAGGGAAAAACCCCACAAGGGGGAAAACCTTTCAAATCTTCTTCTTTAATAGATTGTCATAAAAAGATTTCAGCAGAGAGTACAATGAGCCCAATACATATGTTTGCAGCGGATACTAACAAATCAGATCTACAGATCTACAAATATATATAACAACAGAGAGAAACCCAGATCCACCAGATCACTAAAGCTAACTGAATCCAAGATGTCAAGCCCTAGATCTGAACCATGCACGCTCTCATCAAAATTGTATGTGTGCATGTAAAACTCCAATGGCGCTCTCTCAGACACTATGTGAGGACATCAATGACGACTCGAACACTCTTAGAAGACTATGTGCATGCGTCTGCGGTAAAACACACTAAAAACCCTTGGACACTCCCTTACAGTCGTTGTGCGACCCTCCAAGATTGCCTAGACGCTCTCTGGACCACTCTGTATGAGCATCCGAGGACTAATGCAACCAAATCTAACTACGAACTCCTCGACGCTCTCATAACCCTATCTGTCAGTGTCTAGGGCTTTTTGGACATTGTCCTATCCACTGTGTGCTAGCGTACAGGGACTAAAATGCCCTGTTTTGTGCCAATGTCCAGAACCTAGAAAACCCTAACTCAAAGCGAACCTCACGCCTGTGATTTCAGACCCTTGTGTGAACTCCTTCCGTCGAACCTGTGTGAACCAAGATAAAAGAGAAGAATGGAAAATCGATTGATCAATGTGCTGAAATGAACTTGAGGTCGTTTCTATTTATAGGCTTTCCTGAGGGTTCACTTGGGGTTAAGGTTGACCCAAGTAGTTACCCATGTGGTTAGGGCCGACCCATTCCATAATGTATGTACGAATAAAATAATTCAAAACTTAACTCATCCTTGATAAAATAGGGTGATCTTTAGGTCAATTTTGGTCCTCTCGAAAAGAGGAATTTAATGCAAGCATAATCTTGGTCATATGAGCTATCCAATGTGAAATTTGACCCTAGTTGAAAAAATTAGCAACATAGGGCATCGTAAACATGAGAAGGATGAGGAACTAGTATCAGAGGAAAAGTGGTGATGAAGGTTGAATTGCACAAATGAATTTCTATAAGGAACACCACATGGAACCTTATTTTCGAGAAATTATATGTATTTTTCCGGTGCGAGTTCTCTCAAGGAAAGTTCAGAGGGGAAACTTGTTGTAATGAGCTCTAAGGAACTAGTTCCTCAAAAACACTAGCATTTTCATTCTTGTGACACATTATCTCATCCACCAATGTATTAATATGTGAATGCTCGATGAAATACTCAATCTGAGCTATGGTGAAACTAAATGGTGAACATGAAGGCACATATTGTTCCGTAAGTTTCATAGCAGAATTGTTCGAATATAAAGGATCCTCTTAGGTGTCCAATATGAGAAACAACCTAAATTAATCTTGAGCATCAACAGAAGGGAATAATAGTGTCGTCAACATATATTAAAGTGTATTTCTCATGATTGAAAGAATGAGAAAGTTTTAAATAAAATGTGAAACAATTAACAAGGGAAACCATTCAAGACTTATCTAACCATTGATTCAGCTACCTAAGAGTGATTGGTACCATTGATTAACCAACAATAGATCTATAAGAGGGAGGTGAATGCGCAATTGAAAGGATTCCCATATTTGATACCCAGGTGTTGCCCGCATAGCCCCCTTTTGAGCGAGCCCAAGGGTGTAAAGTAGAGCTCTATGAATTAGTGGTGCAGTGAAGGGATACAATTCTCCTTTGGGTCACTAATCCATTTAAATGTGACTTTGTATGCTTTGTTTCAAATGCTTATACCATCTCACGAAGAGCCTTGTATTGAAAGTTTGAGGAAATAAAAGAAAACTATTTTCGTTGGCACAGACTCTCTCTGCCAATGTTTTTTTATTAAACATTAGTGAGTTCTTTATATATTAATTTGTGCTTGGTCGCAGTGAAATACATGGGTGGATTACATTTGAATTAGCCCTTGGGCTTCTATTTTTCCATTTCCATCCTGATTCGCAGAGCCCAGATATTCATGAACATTACAAAAATTTACAATTGACATAGTACTCTTATTTAGCCTACTAGTATATATTCGACAAAATTGAGACAACAAAATTACACAGAAGAAACCAAACATTGCAAGGTGAAGTTAGCCGATAGGATCAATCGGGCGGTTCAGATCAATGCCTGAATTCTGGACTTCATATGGGTTTCTCTGTTCTTCTTGAGGTGATCGTGTCTTTGACATCAGTAGTTGTATGTCTTCGATCATGGTACACATTGCAACAACCTCATCCTCGAGCTTATCGACCTACCTACCTTTGGCATCAATATTCTCTAAATTTTCATATGCCACCACCCTTTGATGATACATCAAGTTCGTTATGTCTGAGAGCTGAAATTTAAATTCAGTCAGTTCCTTTGCACAATGCAATCATAAAGACAAATTTAGAGGGGATGGTGATCTCTGATGATGACCCAAGGCATGGCGCGGTGCCTCCTGCCCCTACACCTAGTCAGAGTAAGGGTGTCTTCTTCCTCAAGTAATTGTATCCATATTTTGTAAGGTGGGATAAGACCGAGAAGCAGTGTGCCAGTGTATTCCTTCCTAAGATATCCTACCCTAAGCCAGCTCAAGAAAACTAGAGAATTTCTTAAAAGGGAGGGAGCAGACCTAGTCTTGGAGGGAGACTGAAATCTCGCACCCTAAATAAGCAACCAAATTCACTCCACTAGACAAACAAAACCCAAACCAACCTAGGACGAAAATCAAAAGTAGGATGAGAGGGGATAGAGAACTCATCTGAGATTTATAACCGTGGCCCTGCAGAATCCAGCCCCAGCCACCAGAATCCCAAAATAGCCTCATCATTACCTTGTGTTGAGAGAGAGAAACCATTATTTGTAGACGATAGTTCAAGCAATTGGGTTATCTCGTCTGGGCCATGGAAAGTAAATGTTGCATGTAGGGAGAGAGGGCTCACATGGATACTAGCTTCACACTCCTACAAATGAACCTTGAACATTGAAGTCAATGTGAGAAGTCTCACGCTTAACTGCAGACTCGACCCTAATGACATCACGTGGAGGGGATAGAGGAGTTTGTGTGGAAGAGGAGAGTGGAGAGGTGTCACATCACACACGTGTGGGGAATGACAAATAATAATCAAGCAGTTGACAAATGGGGAGTGGCAAGGGATGACAAGGGTAACTAACACATTATTGTTATACCATGTATGAGGGATACAGTAAGGGGGGTATAGGGGAGGATAAACATAGCGAGGTTAGGGTATAGGGCAGGAACTAAAGACCGCATTGATTTCCAATGTTCCTTCCGATAAATGACAAGCTTTATTAGCCATCAGATCTACTTTTGTATTAAGGTTTCGAAGAATGTTCCAAGCTTGATAGGTTTCAAAGGAGGAAAGGATGATCTTGGTACAAAGAAGAGTCTAGCTTAGGTGGTTGTCCTGGGTAAGGGAGGAGTTTATGAGGTGTCTATGAAACACGCCTTCTCCCATATTTACCCACTTTCACTAGCTCACGTAGGGTAAACATGAGCTGAGGGTCACTATGATATGACTCAACCTCCTATGTGGCCTTAAGGAAATGAAGTCGATAATTGAAGATCTAACTGACTTCTCTCAGGTGCTGCAGGGCCTCTAGGAGTAACCCAACCCCTCCAGGTGTCCAACCCTTGAGAAAACTCACTTTTCCTTGACCTTGAGCCTAGTCGCTCCCTTTCCAAGGCCTCCATACAACTATGGGTTTCCAGTCGCTCCCATAGGCCTACATCAGTGCGATAGTGTCCTTTTTTTCCAGTGCTTTGCCAACGACTATGGAAATGAAAGATACTTTCCAAGGGTGGGGCTAAGCCTATACCCAGAAATCCATGAAATTTCCAGAGATCGTAAAATACATGAAGACAATGCTTACAAACAAAAACGTGAACTAGGACTTGACTTGACCATCCCCAACTGGGACTGGCATTTTTTCAAACACTTGGTAGATATGCCACCTACAGGTCATGAATGCAAGTTTGAACATAAGGGTCTGAATACTTAACTGAGGTTTAAACAAGAGGGTCTCTACTTTCTCATGTTAGCTAGCATATCATCAATTAGGTCTTGTATTCATTATTTATTCAGTTACAAGTAAAAACATTAATAGAGCCATGACTAAGAAATGTCATATAAATATGCTTACGACTAGCATACAACCAAATAAATAACCATAAGGGAACTACCATTAAATCCATATAATAATTAGTACATTTTTTTGCCAAAAGCAAGAGAAGCTTAGCTTTTATTAACCATAGGAAATTACCAACGGGTTTGAGACTTCCACGTTCCGCTCGACAATAGATTGGTTGAACCATATCTTTATTTCAGCCAATCACCCTCATGTCATTCCAATCATGAATGTGGGATCTCATGGGATAAACCAATCCAAAGACAGCAAATGGAATCTAGAGGTTAAACCACCTCCACCCTCTTTATACCGTGATCACACCTAAACCGGTGTCGAGATCACAAAACTGAACCGAGCTTGGATGCCTCAGAATTTCTTCACCATCCTTGAGGAATTTTCCTGTCTCCACCCTCAAGCTTTACCGTGTATCCCACCATTATGGGTCAAGGGATTCCTAGGCCTTTGGGAATTTTCTTGTCTCCACCCTCAGGATTTATGGTGTATCCCTCCATTATTGGTCAAGGGATTCCTAAGCCTTTGGGAATTTTCCTAACACCACCTCACCCCGGAATCCAAAACCATCCGACAATCCAAAGATCAAATCGAGAACAATCCCATCACATCATGGCTATTCATAAATGACAAGGCTAGGCTAAAATCCATTGTAGAATCCCAACAAAATCCATGCCAATGCAACAAAAGAACCATATACAAACATGCCCATGCCATGCATGTCAAAACTAGCTAGGAAATCACACATGCAGTCTGTTACCTGCAAGTATTCTCGCTAAATCTGCTTGATCCTTACCTTCCTTTGCTTTCCTTGTCCTTCCTTCATTTTCCTTTCCTTTACTTGCTTGCTTACTTTCTTTCTCCTATTGGTGCCCTTCTTCTTTCTAAGACAAATTCTAATGCTAAACTGATAAAAAGGTTGTGAACTGATCCTCATAATCCTTTTTATCATTGATGCCTCTATTTTCTTCATTTTCCTCTATTTTCCTCCTCACATGAAAACTGTGACCTTTCACCTTCCTTTTCTCCTAATTTCCTTTATTTTCATAAATAATGTTCCAAAAATAGCTTTTTGCTTTCCAAAGCCTTAGTCATTGCCTTTGCCAATTTCCCTTAGACATAATAAACCGAAATGAACACCGACTAGGGTGTTTTTCCTAACATTGAGCTTGGAATAAGTGTCCCTTTCACGTGGTCTTATTTCACCTCTATTAACTTTTATTACATGAAATTTTAACCCAAGGTTGTTACAGACCCCTCCCCCTTAGGGAAACATCATCCTTTGTGTTCAATGAAACCTACAACCAGCAAGACCGTTGAAAAGCAAAACAAACTACCCGTGGAGCTTTATAACACAACTCGTTGCAGTATTTACAATGAACAACCTATTGGATATATGACAATCATACCGTGTACTGGAGCTTTATAACATAGCTCATTACAGGTTTTAAAATAACAACTGCATATACTTATGCACATTTGCTTCAACTAGCAAATAACCATATTTTCTATGGAGCTTTATAAATATTTTCGATATAGTATTTACAATGATATACACATATGCACATTTTCTCAACCAACAAATAAAAGGATATGATGCCTACATCCGCAACAAGGGAGTCCAGAGGCTCACACATCCACCCTCAAAGTAATACCAGGATTCACTCCCTTCCCAGGAAGCCCAGAATCCACTACCAAATTCAAACCTACATCCAATGTCCAACGCTACGATCTTACGCCACTTGTCCTCTCAATGAACACTTATCGGCTCATTGTTCCAAGGCACACTTCCGATGTGCACATGATTCCATCTAGCAACGCTAATGACCAAACAAATCCATTCCCTGACCTTCCCTTCTCTACTACATTGTCCCTCAGGAAATCTGGTCATCTCCTTCCAAGCAATCACTCACCTTCCAAGTTCCCTGACATCCCCTATCCTGGGTGATCCATCCCTTGGCAAGGTTTCCTCACATTGGAAGGTCCAAAAACCAAGGTATATCCCTTCCTCAAAACCATCATATTGGTCATAGAATACTCAGGGAAATCAATGGACATTATTGGGTACTAGCATCCCACAATGGCCCTACTCCTGAAGTGCTTTGCCATCATATTGCTACATGTTCCAATTCCTTTTGCCACTGTTGATAATCCTTGAAGTAAATCCAACCACCCAACCGAGCATTTCCATGCTTTCCTATACCAAGCACATAATTTCCATTAGACAAAAGGAATTGAAATAAATTCAAATCATACCTCATTGGTGGCCCATCAGTAAGGTACACTTTCAATTTTGTTTACTTCCTGTCACAACAATTCAAACTAACTCTTTGATCAAATTCTCATGTATAAGCATATCACATCCGATTAGCTCAAAACACAACCATCATAATCAAAATCATATATCACATGTAACCATCATAACTAATAATCCTAGATCACATGCATAATTAAAACTGAAATAAAATACTCATACTTATCTTTCAAATGATTATTTTTTCTTCTACCTTTGTTCTTTGTCCTTTCTGTACACACATTGAATCGATTTTCAAATCTGGCAAGCATCTAGTGCCTACTCTTTAAGCAACGAGGGAATTTGAAGATTAAATCGCCTCCTCCCTCAATATCAACAACAAGGGTATCCCGATACTAAACCACCTCAACCCCCAATATGAAATACAAGGGCATATAGAGACTAAAGTGCCTCAACCCTCAATAGCAACAACAAGGGCCCATACAAACCCATACATGCCTGTCCCATCACGTTGTACAACATATACACATACACATTATACAATGCAACACATACACCTACACCCGGTGTATAACACCACACCTACACCTACACCCAGTATACAACACAACACATACACCTACACCCAATGTACAACAAAACACATACACCTACACCCAATTTACAACACAATACATATACGTACACACCATACAATACCATGAATACACATGTCACGATACAATGACTGCACAATACTTGTAGCACCATACCAAACATACACAATGCCACCTGTACACAATGCCACATGCACAACATGTACACAACACAACACATACACAGCACCACCTGCACAACGTGTGCACAACAACACATGTACACCACACCATCTGCACAACGTGTACACAAAACCACGTGTACATAACACGAGCCGTACGACATGTACCTAGCACCACATGTACACAACACCATCTACACAACATGTACACAGCACCACATTCACGCAACACCACATGTACCACGTGTACATAAAACCCCATGCATGCAACACCACATGTACAATCATGCACACCACACCATATGTACACAACACTGCATGTACAACATGTACACTGCACCATATGTACATAGCACCGCATATACAACATATGCACAGCATTGCGTTCACAACATCTACATAGCACCATTTGTTCATAACACTACATATATGACATGTAAGCACCATCGATACCCAACACCGCATATGCAATCATGCACACAACACTATATATGAAACATGCACGCAACATCATATGTACACAATAATGCATATGCTACATGTACATAACACCGATACTGCACATCTGAAGACCACACTGTCCTTCCCAAGCAACCTTGATTCTAGTGTCTTATCCATGTGTGTCCCAGCATGTCACGGATCATACTTCTTTCACTCCACTAATGTATCCCTCGGCATTACATGTCCATAACATAAACATAGACATAGTATAATCACATAATATCAATTCACATCCACATGATACTAACCTCATATATTTGTTAGGGATACTCTTCCCACTTGATTCCTCGTAAACCAAGAACCTCTTCATGTCATTCACCTGCATAAACAATCATTACTCCATAAGAATGATCCTTGACAACCCTGTCAAACAACGACATGCATACATATATATACACATATAAACATCAACATAAAATGATCATGATCCTTGATGACCCTATCAGACAATGACATACATACATATATATGTATATATACACATTAGCATAATCATGATCACAACATAATTACCAGATATCCTAAGGTCAAGGTTAAGATAACTCCCTTTATCCATGCACAACATTGAGAACAACAATTCCCAACATAGCCAAGGCATCTGACACCTCAAATCTATTTACCTTACTTTTTCGTTACCTTTCTCATGACTTTCCTGGCACTATCCATTTACCCTAATGGACCCCACCAATCCAACCGGTTGTCCCCCTCTTGCCTTAAAATGCCCTTATACATGCACCAACTTCATCCATGTCTTACATTACCTATCGAATACCACACAGCTCTCCCCGAGCTCCATCAACTTCCCTCTTTCCCAACCAATTCCCAAGACCCTCAAACATAAAAGGAAAGAACAAGAAACAAATAAGAAGACCACAAAAACCAATAGCAATACGACACCACAAACAAAGTGGCATGGCCATGCACCAGACATAATCAAAATTGCAAGTCAAGCACAAACAAATCACAATGACCAAAAGCACAAAACTAGCAACAAACACCATGACTCAATCCCCTTGGGTTGCCCATGCTTCCAAGGAAAATCTCAACCTCAGCCTTCTTTAATATTTCATGGCAGTCTCTTTTTCCATGCAATCCTTGCATCATACTGCCATAAACACATAATTGTCATTGTATAAACAAATATAACAATATACCAATTATATTACCTCATGGTGCTAAGCACATTGCCTCATAACTGAACACACATGTCAGCCACATGTTCCAAAGATCAAGACATCATATCTATCAATTTGAAATCAACCTTTACCAAGTCTAACAACCATGTCATAATCAACAATCAACTCACATTCATCAGTCATAATACATAATGCTACAACTATCACCTACTTACACTCAAGTACATATCAATTGTTCTCAGCACATATGTGTTAGTGCAACCATCTCAAACAAGATCATTCCTTCATGCAATATTATAGATACAAACTCATATCATGCAACTAGTCAAACATTCAAACAATAGATAGACGACATAATAGACACCAAACACTCAAACACCAAATAGATGACATAATCAAACATTCAAGCACCAAGTAGACGACATAAGCAAACTCATACCAAATAGGCAACATAATCAAACACTCAAACACCAAATAGATGACATAATCAAACTCATACCTCAATGTATCTTAGGGGAGGCTATCTTGTCTACACAATCAATCTAGATTAACACAATATAACTTCACAACATATCAACCCAAACATAATTAAGGTCATGATATCCATAGCAATAACTAGGTAACATGTTCACATCATAAACTCATAAACAATTTCCATTCATGCATAACAATCAAATATGCACAGTCAATCTAGATTATTATGACACAATATCACAAGCATATCAGCTCATACTTGAATGTCATAACACTAACCATTCGCATAAGCCAATCCAATTTACCATGATACATATAACATCAATATCCTAAGTACAATGACCATAACCATCATGCATACGACTACAATGCATATAGCAACAATTTACTATCCTTCATGACTAACCGACACAGGTACATATGATCACACTAATTAACTAACATCTATCATACATGTAACTGCAACAACCATAGACTGACAAACATGTACACAACCCTAATGCTTGTAACAATCATTAACCAGAATACCTGTATAAAGATCTTCTCTTACCCCAAAGTTCAGTGTCGCAACCTCGCTCTGATGATCTGCATCGCTTACACCGTCTCAACAAAATGTCATCCTCATAACATACAAATGGCATCATTATGACATAAACTACATGCAATGACGTCATGCACGACAACCTTAACCATGAAAATGCATGCATAACAACATGCATCTAGCCAATCCAATCCAAGTGTCGAGCCACGCTCTGATACCACCCTGTGGTATCAAATATGACCCAAAGAGAGCGTAACTTGCTCTGATACCACCCTGTAACACGCCTCCTCCCGCATTTACCCACTTTCACCAGCTTGCCTGGGGTAAACATGAGCTGAGAGCCACTATGATATGACTCAACCTCCTATGTGACCTTAAGAAAATGGAGTCAACGACTAAAGACCTTACTGACTTCCCTTAAATTCCATAGGACCTCCAGGAGTAACCCAGCCCCTCCAAGTATCCAACCCCTAAAAAAACTCACTTTTTCCCTGACCTTGAGCCCTTCTCTCCCTTGCTAAGGCCTCCATTCGACTATGGGTTCTCAGTCACTCCCATAGGCTTGCATCAATGCGACTGTGGCTTTTTCTACCAGTGTTGTGTTAATGACTGCGGAAAATTAAGGCTACTTTCGAGGGCTAGGGCTAAGCCTCTGCCCAAAAATCCATGAAACTTCCAAAGCTCATAAAAGACATGAAGACAATGCTTACAAACCAAAATTGGAACCAGGACTTGACCTGACCATCCCCAACCGGGACTGACATTTTGTCAAACACTTGGTAGATATGCCACCTACATGTCTTGGATGCAAGTCTGAACATAAGGGATTGAATACTTAATTGAGGTTTAACAAGAAGGGTCTCTACCTTCTCACATTAGTTGTCATATAATCAATTATGTCTTTCATTCATTATTTATTCAGTTACAAGTAAAAATATGAATAGAGCCGTGACTGAGAATTTTCATATAACCATGCTTATGACCAGTATACAACCAGATAGATAACCATAAGAGAACAACCATTAAAGCCGTATAATAACCAATACATTTCTTTACCAAAAGCAAGATAAAATTAGCTTTTCTTAACCATAAGCAATTACCAATTAGGTTTGGGACTTCCACATTCCATCCGACCGTAGATTGGCTGAACCATATCATTCTTTCAGCCAATCATCCCGGTGGCATATTTTGATTCATAAATTGTCGTGGATATTCCACTATACAGTTTGTCACAACATATCTAATAATATTATATTAAAACTCTGGAAATTTTACACAATTACAATTTCTTAAACTTTAAGATCTATGGATTTAACTATAATTACTGCATGCATGTAAATAGAAATTATGCAGAAAAGTAGAGAACAAAAAAAATAAGCTCAAACACACACATAAGACACAAGATATGTTCTCTGGGAAACCCTTTCGGGAGAAAACCCAGCTAGAAGGTGAGGTCGCTTCGCTCTCTTTCTCTGTTTGGAAATATGGTTGTAGGTACAAATAAGTAATGCATGTGGACCATGGGCTGCTTTAGTGCACAGATCCTCTTTATGTGCTCTTCCTCCTATCTCTCGTGGTTATCTTTGCTAATTTATGGAACAAAATGCTCTCGAAAAAATGGAATGCTTCTTCCTCCTAGTGGCTAGTTTATAACACAAACCCAATAGCCTACTAATGGTTAATTTTGAATACATCAACTCTTAACTAGAGTTACAATATAGACTTTTATAGATTATTTTACATAAAGAAAACACGTGGCTAGCCCATTTTCCATAAATAATGGGGGATGACCCAAAATCCTCCCAAACTATAGATGTGAAAATAAGAAGATCAACTTCTGAGGTGTTGCACTAAAGTGACAAAATTTTACCCCCAAAAAAATGTCGTTTGATGCCTCAAAACACTCCCAGAAGGTTTCAAACCTCGTTTTGCCAAACTGGGTCACACTGGTAAAACGGTCATGTGAGTTTATTCCTCCACTTTTTCCACTCAAAATGAATCGAGATGGATGACAAACAATATAATGTTCCAATTCGGATCACATCTCCCAATTTTGGGAGGCTTTTGGTCCCCAAAAGCTTTTATTGAATGAGGTGAGGAAATTTTTCCTCCACCTACTCTCTAGTGTACCATTTAGCTTTACCTTGAAGTTGTCCCTTCAACCCAATCTGCCAAAGGTCATGCTGTCCTATCTTGTAGTTTTGGACCTATTCTGCAAAACTGTATCTTCTATCAACTCTGCCTGAGCGTCCGGTGCCAAATCCTCCATGGAAGGTAGGACATGTTCTTCTTTCTGATCTAGCATGGAAGGCTCATAGATTTTCACATTCTCTACATTCACAGCTAAGTAAATGTGCATATATGGTGGCAAACCGAGTTGATAGGCATTATCACCCACCTTTTCCAGTATCTCAATGGGACCATACCTTAGAGCCTTGATTTTCTTACCAACCCCCTGCATCCTCTTCTTGTTCAACAATAGCCATACTTTATCTCTAAACTTGAATGATTTCTCTATTCCATGTTGATCATGCTTAGCTGTATACTTCTCCTGCGACTTCTACATGTTTCTTGTACCTGCAGATGGATATGCCTGATCTTCTCTATAATTTTTTAGCCTTCAAAGAATCTCCTGTAAGATCTTCCCTCACTTCTCCTTACTGCCCATATGCAATATCCAAAGGTGAAGGGAACAAATGCACAAAACTAGTTTTAAATGGGGACTTTCCTTTAGAAGTGGGGACTGCCCTAGTTGTATCCCCTCAGAAGCTGCACCGAAGTCCTATTAACTACTTTTGTCTGTGGATGGAATGTTGTAGATCTCTTCAACTTTGTGTCCATCATCTCCCACAATGTAGTCTAGAATGCACTGAGAAAACTTGCGTCCCTGTTTGAAACGATGCTCCTTGGTATCCCAAAGTACACCCAGACCTGTCCAAAGAATAAGTTTGTTGCTTCTTGTCCATTGATGGTCTTTTTACAGGGTATCAGAACACACATCTTATTGAACCTGTCAACTACCACGAACAGGTAGTCATGTCCCTTCCTGGTTGTCGGTAAACGTCCCACAAAATCCATGGAAATGCTTTCCCAAGGACGAGTAGGTACATGTAAGGGATGATATACACCTTATTTCTTGTTGCTAGACTTGTTGGTACAACAAAGCATGCATCCTCTTATGAACCTAGCTACATGCTCTTGCATCTTGGTCCAATACACATACCTCTGCAAGTTAGCCACAGTCTTCCCTACGCCAAAGTGCTTTACAACCTTCGAGGTGTGAGCCTCTGTAATCAGCTGCAGATGCTCACCTTTAGGAACACATAACTTATCTAGCCTATAGAATAACCCATCCTTGAGATTTTGTCAACGATGTTGTCACCATCATGCACATGACTTTGACTCTACAACTGCTGATACACCTCCTTGAAGTCCTCATCTTCTAAATATGCCTCTCTGTATGCATCATGGATGAATGGCTCTTTGTGCATAAGAGACCCCAAAGTTGTAATCTTTGATGTGGGTGGCCTTTAAAGCATATCAGCCAACTTGTTTGCACTACCCTTCTTATACTTGATCACCAAATGAAACTGTTGTAAAAACCCCATCCACTTGTAATGCCTAGTCTGTTGTATCTTACTCTAGGCCTGCAAGTACTATAATGCCTGGTGATATGTGTTGATTATTGTCTCCTTTCCTATCAAATAGTGCTTCCACTTCTTCACAACTTGCAACATGGCATATAGCTCCTTATCAGAGGTAGGGCAGTTAAGAATTTCCCCATGAAAAACTTCATAATGGTAACATACAAGGCTTCCTCCCTGCATCAAGACAACTCCCATAGCATACCCACTCGCATATGTCTCCACTTAGAAAGGTTTTTGCAAGTTTGGTAATGCCAAAACTGGTGCTTGACTGATATTCTTCTTCAACTCCTCAAAATCCCTTTACTGACCTTTTCCCCCACTGGAAACTCTTTCCACTTGTTGTTATGGTGTGGAGCGGTGTTGTTACCACTGAAAATGAGGCTATTAATTTCCTCAGGTATTGTGTTGCCCCAATGAAACTCCTGGCCTCATAAAACATTAGCAGGAACCGACCATTTCATGATGGCCTCCATCTTTCAAGGATCTATCTTCAACTCTTCTCCACCAATCACATACCCCAAATACACAAAGGATTGTTGTGCAAACTCACACTTCTTAAGATTTGATAGCAGTTGGTACTTCTTCAATGTTTTCAGCACCTGTGTCAAATATAAAATATGCTCCTCCCAGGTATAACTATATAGTAGTATATCATCCAGATAGACAATAACAAATGAATCTATAAAAGGGTGCAGTATACCATTCATTAATCTCATAAACATAATTGGTGCATTACATAGGCCAAATGGCATAACTAACCACTCATACAAACCTTGTTTGCTTTTGAAGGTGGTCTTCCATGTATCTTGTTCTTTGACTCAAACCTGGTGATATCCAGACTTCAAGTCCAAGTTGGCGAAGTATTTTTCTTGCTGCAAATGATCGAAAAAATCATTTATCCTGGGTAGGGGGTATATGTTCTTGAGTGTGATTTTATTTAACGCCTTGTAACCTATACACATCCGCCAAGTCCCATCCTTCGTTGGTACAATGATGATGGGTGACCCACATGGTGATGTACTCGGTCGAATGACACCCTGTTCCAAAAATTGCTACAACTATTTCTTCACCTCACTTGCTTCTATAACAGACTGCGTGTAACACCCAATATTTGGAAATGGGGATTTTGGCAATACTTGGATATCGTGCTCCATTTCTGTGTTAGGTAGTAACCCTTTGGGCAATCAGAACACATCCATTTATGTTTGTAACAAATCCTCCAATTGTTGTTTTTGTTTCATAGTACACCCCTCTAGTGATGCCTTGCCTCTTATTGACTCCTCTTCAAACTGAATTTCTCTTAAAAACAATAAAACATACTTCTTGCTAGAGCTGATCAATTTCTTGGCTTGGTTGGCACTTACTAGTGAAATTTTCGACTTGCCTTTGTGCACGTTGATGATGAATGATTTTCCATCCTTGATGAGCCAATAATGGTTAGCTCTCCTCATGAATATTGCATCACGTAGGTACATGTATGGACTCCCAAACATGACTCCACATTCATAGAGGGGAACCACATCTAGATCTACTTCATCAATAAAATCAACACTTATAGCAAATATAATTTTGCATTATTCTTTTACCTTCAGCTCTACATCCTTATTTACTCATTCTAGTGGATATGGGTTTGGATGGTCATGAACTTTCAATCCCAACTTCTTGACCATCTCTGCTACAATGATATTCGTCTGCGATCCTGAGTCTAACAGAGCATCAATCTTTGTTTTCTTGAGTTGTATCTTTATATGGAAGAGTTTGTGTTGGGTCCCTATAATACTAGTGATTACCCCATTACTATTGTAGTTATACCCCTTATTTATATTGTTGTGCCCCTATTACCCCCATATTGTTATTTCTGTGCCCCATAGAATCCCTCTATTGTTATTTTTGTGGCTTTATATTATTATTGATAGGTCGGCTGGAATATATTGTGACTCCTTAGACTCCTATATATAGAAAGCAGGTTTTGTCATTTGTATCATCCAAGAATTGTTCATTTATGTAACGTAAAGGAGGTTGCCCCCTCGAAGAGGCTGAATTCTAAGGCGTTAATCTTTCTTTTCTATCTTTTCTTGAGCTGGTTTCATAACATTTGGTATCAGAGCTTTGGATTCTAGGGTTTCGCTGCTCTAAACAGGTCATCGTGGAATTTTCACTATAACTTTTTTTCTGTGATGTTTCAGAAGTCGCAAAAAAAACCCATTTGAGAAGAAATCACGCTGAACGTTGGGTCCAAATTTCAGAGCTTTTAGCGCGATATTTGTGGAGATATGATCTGAGGAAGTTCGTCTTTTTGCAGACTCCTAAATTACATTCAAAATAGGTGACCTGGGGAAAATCGTCATAACATTCTCTCTGGGGATCGGATTGAAGTTTCGTAAGAAGGTACAAAAAGAGGACGGACTGTAGTTTCTTGCGGGTGTTGTTCAGATCCAAAGGTCGAAACAGTGACTCGCGGCATCTCGTACAAGTTAGCTCTACTGAACTAGTCTATAATCAAGTCACTGTGGGAGATTTCGCATAACTCTTCCTTGGAGAATCCAATTTGGGTCAGACTTGTGGCATTGGAAAGAGGACACAGAGAGCTACTACAGGTCACAAGTTTAGAACTAGATGATTGGAAAGTACAGAGATACATCAGAGGCAATATCGAGCTCCTACAAAGTGAAAAAAGGTGTGTAGATTTTTTTAAATTTTTGCTTAAGCTTGGTTTGAAAATTTATTTTGAAGGAATTCAAAGGGCATAGTAGAGCATTATTATCGGTAACTGATGCCCCGAGGAAAGAAAATGCAAACACCTAGTAAGGAACCTGAAAGCTCTAGCATGACTCATGAAGAAGAGGAAGAAATGCTACATGATATATCAAAATTACAAGAACAAGTGCAACAAATGTCACGCTCACAAAAGTTAACAGATGCTAAGATAAATGGCGTGGAAGCTAAGATAAATGGCGTGGAAGCTAAGATGAATGGCATGGAAGCTAAGATGGACAATTTGAAGATAGATTTGAACACAAATTTGAAGACAGGCATGGCAGATTTGAAAACAGATTTGACTAATTTTCTACAAGAAAGACTTACTAATGGTGAAAAGGTAGTAAAGGAAACTCATGATGAGAACAAAAGAAATGTTAATCATGATTCCATAGACGCTAATGTTGGATCGAAGAATCACCATATCCCAAAAATCGATATGAGGAAGTTTGATGGCAAGGATCCCGCCACATGGATATTACAGATGGAGCAATTCTTCGATCTCAATAATGTGCAAAACACACAAAAGGTACGTATGGCAACTTTATATTTGGAACCAAATCAGTTTGTATGGTATCAATGGCTTTGTTCTCGTAAACAATTTATCACTTGGGCAATTTTTACGGAAGAATTGATAGCACATTATGAGGATACAAAAAGCAACACTTTTTTTAGCCAATTGATAAGTCTCAAACAAAAGGGTTCAATAATGGAGCACATTGAGGAGTTCCAAAAATTGAACATAAGGGTAAAAGATATTCCAGAGGAGCATAGGATTGATGTGTTCATAGGGTCTTTAAAGGATAATATCCAACATGATGTGCGCCTTTGGGAACCTGATTCATTAGAGAAGGCATTCAGGTTAGCAAGAAAAATGGAAAGCAAAATTATGGCAACTAGGAAGCATACCATTCACAACTATAAAGACGGAAGTGTTGTTGCCCATAGTCTTCCACAACCTACAAGGTTGACACCACAACAATTGGAAGAAAAAAGAGCAAAAGGGCTTTGTTACAATTGTGATAGCAAATACACAAAAGGTCATAAGTGTGCTGAGAAGAAATTATTCTACATAGATTGTGAAGAGGAAGAAGAAAAGGAGCAAGAAAGGTCAAAAGAAGAGGATATATTCCAGGAACAAAGCCTAGATGAAGAACAAATAAATCCGACCATATCTTGTAATGCATTGGCGGGAATTACCACTCCTCAAACCATCAAGATAGAAGGACAAATCAAGAAGAAAAAGGTAATAGTGTTGATTGATTCAGGAAGCACCCACAATTTTATTCATTGTAGGGTAGCAAAAGAATTGAATTGCTTCCTATATCCAGCACCAGAGTGTCAAGTGATGATTGCAAATGGAGGAACAATAAATTGTTCTGGAAAGTGCCATAATATCAAGCTATCCATGGGAGAATATGTATTGACTAGCCCAATGCTTTCCATTCCAATGGGAGGTGCTGATGTTGTACTAGGAGTCCAATGGCTACAATCCTTGGGTACAATAGCTTTTAATTTTCAAGAACTTTTCATGAAATTTTCTGTGGAAGGAAAGGAAGTTGAATTAAGGGGTATTGCAGGGAAACCAGGAAAGATAATCAGCTCTAATGGCATGACAAAGCTTCTAAAAAAGGAGCAAAGAGGTGTAATTGCACAATTATGTTCGCTAGATGTTTCCACATTGGAATCATCTATTTCTCCAGATCTCCAAAAAGTCCTGGACAATCATTCCAAGGTATTTGAGACTCCCAAAGGTCTCCCACCTATGCGTGATCATGATCATGCTATTCATCTGATTCCAGGAAGTGTTCCTCCAAACATCAGGCCGTACAGATATCCATATGTCCAAAAAAGTGAAATTGAACGTATGGTTGCAGAAATGCTAGAGGCTGGTATAATTCAACCGAGTCAAAGTTCTTTCTCAGCTCCAGTAGTATTGGTGCACAAGAAGGATGGATCATGGCGCATGTGTCCAGATTATAGGGAGCTCAACAAGCTCACTATTAAAGATAAGTTCCCCATTCCTGTCATTGATGAATTACTGGATGAATTGCATGGATCAATTTACTTCACCAAGTTGGATCTTCGTTCGGGATATCATCAAATCAGAATGAAGATTGAAGACATTCCGAAAACGGCATTTAGAACTCATGAGGGTCATTATGAATTTTTGGTCATGCCTTTTGGCCTTACCAATGCACCTTCAACATTTCAAGGTTTGATGAATTCAATTTTCAAACCATTCCTTAGAAAATTTGTGTTAGTATTTTTTGATGATATACTAATCTACAGCAAGTCTTGGAAGGATCATGTTGAACATGTTGACAGGTGCTACAACTATTGGAGGAGAAACAATTATATGCAAAAAGATCCAAATGTTTCTTTGGAGTCCAGGAGGTGGAATATTTGGGTCATATTGTATCTCATGAAGGAGTTAAGGTAGACCCTAGCAAAATTAAAGCCATTAAGGAATGGAAAATCCCCACATCCATAAAGCATCTGCGAGGATTTCTTGGGTTGACAGGGTATTATCGCAAGTTTGTTAAGAATTATGGGAGAATAGCAGCACCTCTAACAACATTATTGAAGAAAGATTCATTTTCATGGACTCCGGAAGCAACAAAGGCCTTTGAACATCTTAAAGAGGCAATGTGCCAAGCACCGGTCTTAGCTACACCGGACTTCACAAAAACCTTTATTGTGGAATGTGATGCTTCAGGAAATGGAATTGGTGCTGTTCTAATGCAAGATGAAAGACCCATTGCTTTTGAAAGTCGTCCAATCAAGGGAAAGTTTTTAAGCAAAGCTATTTATGAGAAGGAAATGTTGGCAATACTCCATGCACTTAAGAAATGGCGACCCTACCTAATGGGAAGACACTTCAAGGTAAAAACGGATCATGATAGCCTTAAATACTTTTTAGAACAAAGATTATCCTCTGAAGAGCAACAAAAGTGGGTCACAAAGATGTTGGGTTATGACTTTGAAATCATCTACAAAAAAGGGAAGCAAAATGTGGTGGCAGATGCACTCTCAAGAAAGGATGAGGATGTGGAAGCATTGTTGTGTGCCATTTCTATTATCCAACCAGATTGGATAAACGAAGCAAAGGAGGAATGGAAGAATGACGAAGAAGTGTGGGCACTTATTCGAAAGCTACAACAAGATTCCAGTACTTCTGATACATTTAGCTGGCAAAATGATTCGTTATGGTACAAAGATCGCTTATACCTCTGTAAGAATTCCCAGCTAAAACAAAAGATTCTTATGGAATTGCACACTTCTCCCTTAGGAGGGCACTCAGGATTTTTAAAAACTTACCACAGGGTTAAGAAGGAATTTTTTTGGGATGGCCTTAAATCAGATATTCAAAAGTTTGTGGCGGAATGTTTGGTTTGCCAACAAAATAAAGTTGAAACAATTAAGACACCGGGTCTATTACAACCTTTATCCATTCCAAGCCAACGTTGGGAGGAGGTTTCAATGGATTTTATCACAGGTTTACCCAAGTCTGAGGGAAAGAGTGTCATCATGGTGGTAGTTGACAGACTTACCAAGTATGCACACTTTTGTGCATTATCACATCCATTTAAAGCCAGTACAGTTTCTACTGCATTTATGGAAACAGTTCAAAAGCTACATGGAAACCCAAAGATTATTGTAAGTGACAGAGATCCCATTTTCACTGGAAATTTTTGGACAGAATTATTTTCTTGTCTTGGTACTCAGTTAGCTCATAGCTCATCTTATCATCCTCAATCTGATGGGCAAACTGAGATAGTAAACAAATGTTTGGAAGGATATCTTCGTTGCTTTGTATCTGATAAACAGACACAATGGGTCAAATGGTTGCCTCTGGCTGAATGGTGGTATAACACTTCCTTCCATACAGCAACAAAAATGACCCCATTTATGGCACTTTATGGGTATCAACCACCATCCATCACATCATATTTAAGAGAAAATTCTAAGGTTCAGGCAGTGGAACATCACATCGAACATCAACAACAAGTCCTCCAACTCTTAAAGGATAACCTCGTGTTGGCACAAAATAGAATGAAACAACAGGCAGATCAACATCGCAGTGAAAGAAGTTTTGATGTAGGTGATTGGGTATTCCTACGGCTACAACCATATAAGCAAATGTCCCTAAAGCAAGCTAAGAAGGATAATAAATTATCACCAAAGTATTATGGTCCGTACAAGGTGTTGCAAAAGATTGGTACTATGGCATACAAATTGGAGCTTCCTGCAGCTTCTCGATTGCACCCAGTTTTCCATGTTTCATGTTTAAAGAAGGTTATAGGCGACAAGCTCCCAGTTCAAACAATATTGCCAGAACTTGACGAGGAAGGAAAAATTATATTGGAACCGGAAGCAGTCACAGAAACAAGAACTCGACAGCTACGAAATCGATCAATTTCAGAGTATCTTATCAAGTGGAAGAACTTATCCGCTGAAGATTCCACATGGGAGGATGAGAATTTTATGCAGAAGTATCCAGAACTGCTCAAGCGTTGAGGACAACACTTTTTTGAAGGAGAGGGGCATGTTGGGTCCCTATAATACTAGTGATTACCCCATTACTATTGTAGTTATACCCCTTATTTATATTGTTGTGCCCCTATTACCCCCATATTGTTATTTCTGTGCCCCATAGAATCCCTCTATTGTTATTTTTGTGGCTTTATATTATTATTGTTAGGTCGGCTGGATTATATTGTGACTCCTTAGACTCCTATATATAGAAAGGAGGTTTTGTCATTTGTATCATCCAAGAATTGTTCATTTATGTAATGTAAAGGAGGTTGCCCCCTCGAAGATGCTAAATTCTAAGGCATTGATCTTTCTTTTCTATCTTTTCTTGAGCTGGTTTCATAACAGTTTGGCAATTTCTTTCTCTTCACGTTGTTGAAGTCTACTCAAATTCACCTCCTTCTGCATTGATGTATAAACGATATTTTTATCCATGTCCGAGTTGCTTTCAACTTGGTTGCTCGAATCACTAGCCATGAGATTCTTCTTCTTATTATCTTTCTTCTTGTTCTTTGGGTTTAGCTCTAGATACAACTTCCAACAGTTCTCCTCTGTATGGTCATCAATGCTGTAGTGGTTGTAATGGTTGCTACCATCTTTGCACTATTCTGTTGTGGTTGTCATATTTTTATCTTCCCCCTTTTTGCTTCTTCTTCCCCTCCTTAGAAGCTTCCTGTTGCTCCTTCTACTTCGATCCACCTGATTGCGCTCTTTTCACACCTATGTTCTCTAGGTAGTGTGCCCGTACACAAGCTTCATCCATCGACCTGGGACTGAACAACATCACTTGGTCACACAGAAGGTGCTGCAAACCCCCCAAATAATTGTCGAGTACATATGGGTTCTTTGAATAGATACCCAACATTATAGCCATCTTTCTGAATTATGTGGTGCACGCTTTGGCCCGACTTTTTCCTGAAATAATGCCATCGGATCCACTGGTCCTCCACATACCCAATAAGATAAAAAAGTGATTTAATGAGGGTTTTTAAATCCTTCAACTTAGTCGCTAGAGGTTCTCCCTCCAATCTCAGGGTTTCTATGTGGCTCTCCCACCAAGTCAGTGCATGGCCCTCGAATTTCAGTCGCACGAATGAGATCTTTTGCCCTTCCTTGATCTGATGGACGTTAAAACAAACTTCCAATTACTGCAACCAATGGTTTAGCTTCAGAGCATCGATATTGCCATGGTATGGCTTGATATTGACCTTTTCTTCCATTTTAAACAAGGATTGATTCACGACACTCAAACCAGGATGATATTTTCCAAGTTCTTTCTTCAGTTGGTTCTCCATTTCTCCCTGATCTTTTGATCCATATTCAGATTTGTCCTCTGCATTTGAAGCCCCATCTTCTCCAAATATCCCCATCTTATTTCTTATGGCTTCCATGAGGAGGTTTACATTGCGGTTTATATCCATGACTTGTTGTTCGCGCCACGAAAACCTCAGCTCTACAGGATCATGAGGTTCATTTACATATTTGTCAACCATGATTAGGGTTTTACGATTTTCAACCCCTCCAATCTAGATCCCTACAATCCCCACAAAATACCCAAAGAAACTTTTTCTGATACCAAATGATCTGTAAAATATCGTGGATATTCCACTGGGGAGTTCGTCACAAGAAATCTAATAATATTATATTAAAACTCTGAAAATTCTACACTATTACAGTTTATTAAACTTTAAGATTTGTGGATTTAACTGTAATTAGTGCATGCATGTGAATGAAAATTATGCAAAAAAGCGGAGAGAAGAAAAAATAACCTCACACACACATAAGACACAAGATATGCTCTCTGGGAAACCCTTTCAGTATAAAACCCAGCTGGAAGGTGAGGTCGCTTCGCTCTCTTTATCTGTCTAGAAATATGATTACAGGTACAAAGAAGTAATGCTTGTGGCCTGTGGGCTACTACAGTGCACATATCCTCTTTGTGCACTCTACCTCTTATCTCTCCTGGTTGTCTTTGCTCAGTAATGGAAGAAAATGCTCTCGAAAGAATGGAATGCCTCTTCCTCCTAGTGGCCCGGTTATAACACAACCTGATAGCCTACTACTGGTTAATTTTGACTACATCAACTCTTAACTAGAGTTACAATATAGACTCTTATAGAGTATTTTACATCACAAACACGTGGCTAGCCCATTTTCCATAACTAATGGGAGCTGATGGGACACCCTCCTGAACTATAGGTGTGAAAACAGGAAGGTCAACTTATGAGTGGCATAATTTTTGCATACGAGCTCTGATTGATACATTTCTTGCGTCGTTGGAAAGATATCTGTGTGTAGAATAGCATGAAATATTTTTGGTGCTAAAGCGACCAAGTTTTACCCCCAAAAAACTTTGTTTGATGCCTCCAAATTCTCCCGGAAGGTTTCACACTTCGTTTTTCCAAACTGGATCCTGCCGCTAAAAACAGTCTCGTGAGTTGATTCCTCTACTTTTTCCACTCCAAATGCGTCGAGATGGATGACAAACAATATAATGATACAATTCGGGTCATATTCCAAGCATGAATGTGGGATCTCATGGGATAAACCAATCCAAAGACAATTAATGGAATCCAGAGGTTAAACCACCTCCACTCTCTCCATACCATGATCACACCTAAATCGGTGCCGAGATCACAAAACCAAATCGAGCTTGGGTGCCTCAAAATTTGTTCACCATCCTTGAGGAATTTTCCTATCTTCACCCTCAGGCTTTACCGTGTATCCTGCCATTACTGGTCAAGGGATTCCTAGGCCTTTGGGAATTTTCCTAAGACCACCTCACCTTAGATTCCAAAACCATCCGGCAACCCAAAGTTCAAATCGAGAACAATCCTGTCACACCATGGCTATCTAGAAATGACAAGGCTAGACTAAAATCCACTATTGAATCTCGACAAAATTCATGCCAATGACAGCAAAAGAACCATATGCCAACATGCAGATACCATGCATGTCAAAACGAGTTAGGAAATCACACATGCAATCTGTTACCTACAAGTATTTCCGCTGAAAACTGCTTGATCCTTGCCTTCCTTTGCTTTCATTCTCCTTCCTTGCTTTTCCTTTCGTTTCCTTGCTTTCTGACTTACTTTATCCTCTTGGCGCTCTTCTTATCTTTGAGACAAATTCTAAAAATAAACTGACAAAAAGGCTGTGAAATAATCCTCATAATCCTTTTTATCATTGATGCCTCTATTTTCTTCATTTTCCTCGTCACATGCACCCTATGACCTTTCACCTTTCTTTTCTCCTAATTTCCTTTATTTTCATAAATAATGTGCAAAAAATACCTTTTTTCCTTTCCAAAGCCTTAGCCATTGCCTTTGCCAATTTCCCTTAGCCATAATAAATCGAAATGAACACACACTAGGATGTTTTTCCCAGCATTCAACTTGGAATAAGTGTCCCTTGTCCATGGTCTTGTTTTACCTTTATTAACTTTTATTACATGAACTTTTAACCCGGGGTTGTTACAGCCTAATAATCATATAGGAGTCTCCCAGGATTGTGATGCTTTTAACTTCTCTCTTCTTGGCTAAAAGGACCACATATACAAGTTGTAAACTTTCACTTGATTATTGGTCTTGATGTCTAGTCCCCATGCATACTTGTCCACAATGATTCCATCAGGATTAAAAAGAATCCTTCCCCCTTCTACCACCCCTACTCTCTCTGTCGATGTTATCACAGTGTCCTCATTTTATTATTATTAATAATTCCATGCATTTAAACTATAATAATTATCCATTTTCATGTTTTGTTGGTGTTAAACACTAAAAAATGATAGATAAGATTAATAAAAATGTGAAATACATTTTATTCACAAAGATTTACATATTAATACATTATCTTATGACCCTTAGTTTTCATATTTGAAGTGGTCTATTGGACTCCAATAACTAATCACATTCCACACCATAACCCTTAGAGGATTAGGTGTCTAACATTCGCCACCTTAATACGAAGGGGTATATATGAATCCAATAAGAGAGTTGAAATACAAAAAATTCATGACAACAATTGGTTGACTATGCTCTCTCAAATGATGGTATAAGGAGGAAGAATTCGACATCTCAATTGGTGGTATTTTAATGCTGCCCACCAACACTAGAACACTTTGGGTAGTTCGTGGAACAGTTCCAAATCTGGAAAAAAGTTGAAGTCTTCTGCTAGTGGAAGTACTTCCTAATGTTCTGAAAAGGGATACCATTGAGGTCTGAACCTCGAATGCTTGATGTAGTTCGTGGAAAAATTCTAAACCTAGCTAGAAGTTGAAGTATTATGCTAGTGGAAGTGCTCCCTAATTTTTGGAAAACGGAGATGATTGAGGTCTTAACTATGGTGGTTTAAGGAAGGTCACCAACCAAAATGCATTTTCATGGGGCATAACTTTGTCTCTGGCTACAACTGTGGATATTGGTATAGTTTACTCTGGCTCTAGGCTCAAACAGCAAGGTTAGGCTCTGGCTCAGGGTTGCTTGGTGCATCTTTGAAGCTTGTATATGACCATCAATTCCCCCCTATTAATTACAAGGTGAGAAGATGGAGAAATATCAATTGCAAGACCTGTTAATAATCGAGAAAACATTATGTGGTATGACCATAATATCTTCTTTAATGTTCAATCCCATTGCCAAGAAGCAATCCATCCAAAGTGAATATTCGTTCTTGCAGGAGGCTTAATTATGAAGCATCTATTTGAATGATGAGTATTTTTATGACAATGCTCACACGGGTGAAGATCAAAACAATAATATTTCACATGGCCAACTCGGTCACAATGTTGGCATTTAACAATTTGTGGTTGATGTGGAAGAGGAGCAGGATCTGGAATACGTGAAGATGTTATGAAGAAATCCAAAACTTTGAAACTGGATAGGCTTATAATAGTTTGGAATATGAAAGGACACATCCTTGTCATATCCAAGACCGTTTTTGTCCATGTTGTTGACAACTTATTCCCGAGGTATGATGATAGGCTTTGGAAGAGCAGGTTGAACATCTGCATCTTCATGCAAATTTCTCTTGAAATTGGAACTTGATGAATATCGGCCACCACATCACTGATTTGATAAATCTTTGGATGTTGATGGGAGTCAATTTCAAACTCAAAAAGAGAGTTGTTATAAACAAAAACCAATTTAGAATGACAAATCTTATGTTTAAACTCATCTTGCTATAGTTGAGATTCAAGCTGTATAAAATCAATCTTATCTTATCCATTTTCCAAATAGCTTCAAATGTCAGAGCGAGTATCCTTGCTGATTTGGACTGTGTTATGTACAATATATAGAATTAGAGTGCTTAAAAACTCTAACAAATCATTTAGTTTGGCCATTTTGTCAACAACTCAAGTTCAATGAATGAAAGGTGTCGACAATATTCTAGATGTCAATTTTGTTTATGTTGAGAATGGACAATGTTCTTGATAATGAGCAATTTGTTACTAGCCAAGCTTCAAGCACTGTAAATTTCAAACCCACTGAGGTTTGTAGCTATAACAATGATTTGGTAACAATTTATATACCACATCCAACGCACTATCAAAAACAATCAAACAGTTTATGAATTATTTTTGTAAATCCACACCTTGCTAGGAAAAAAAAAAAAGATTGTTCAATGTGATGTGTTCACACAGAAACAACACTGCAATATGTGGTATCCAATGCTCAAATGACATAGGGCTCCTATGCTAACATCAGTCAACTTTATAGGGCTCTTAAATTTACTACAACGACAACAAAAAGAGAAAATACCTCTTCATGAGGCAATACTATCAACATCAGGTGGCATCATCGTGTGTCGTTTCTTTCTTTTGCGGCTTCCTCGAAGGGAATGAGGTTTCAATGATGGGTCCTGAAACTCTATGCTTTATTTTTAAAACACACAAATAGTGGATATCAATTCAAATTTGCTCATTGATTTGCAGACTTTCAATTACACCAAATTGATGGTAACTCTGCTTTTGAGATATATGCATTGACATCGAACAAAAATTCACATTCCACCGTTGGCTCTCTATTTGCGTACGATAATATTCAATGTATAAATATCATATTCAATTTGCTTGCTTTTTTTTTTTTTCAAATCTTATAAACTCCATGTATACCCTTTTAGACCAAGGATAAGTCTGTTCTTTTTTACTTCTCTGAAACCATCAATACCACCGACTGTGGTCTTGGGGATAATGCTCTATACTAGTGTATTGATACCACACAAGTAATTTTGAATGCAACTATTCAATAATTTCTTTAGATGTGATACACCAATTCGCCATCTTCAACGTGACTTACACGACTTCTTCATTACAACTGTCGTGTATATATATGAGTGCGTAGACACCCAAGAACACACAATCATTTTTTTGCAAGAACTTTCAAAGCTTTGAAACAATGACAACATGCCCTCCAGGTTCATGGATTTAATGAAGGATTGAGTGTAGTGAAATTTTTTCTTGATAGCTCTATCAATTATATCAATGCGCGTAGGTCCAAGAACCCACCTAGAATTAAGAGTCAATGTTGCTTATTGGCACCACACTTCTCTGAAATACGTGCATAAAAAGAGAAATCAGACCCCAAACTGGCAGGAGTGTGAGCTCAAGTTTATGGGGCATAAAGTTAGACGTTTATGTCAGGCCAGTGCACAAAAGGTTAGGCTAGCACATTTCAGGGCATGACTAATGGTCTACAGGGAGCATTAATCAAATTAATACCAAGATAACGCAGCGTAACATTCTCTGTGTTCATTGGCATACCCTGAGTGTATGAGCAAGACATTATTATGATTGGCAAACTGATGTACAAACAATGGCCACAAAACTACTGGCTCAAACTTGAGTAGGGCAGGAATTTTCCTTGTTTAATACCATGTTAAACACTCACAAATGGTAGGAAAGATTAAGATAAATGTGAGTTACATTCTATTCACAAAGATTTACATGTTAATACATTGTCTTATGACCCTTGGTTTTCATATTCCAAGTGGTCTCTTCGAATCCAACGATTGTTCACATTCCACACCATAACCCTTAGCGGATTAGGTGTCCAACAATTGTATATCGTTAATTCTCTTTACTTGGTACATTTATATTTCAACCCATATGTACATAACAATGCATTCTTTTTGTAACAAACCTTAGTTTATTTTCCATGTTAAACACTCACAAATGGTATGCAAGATTAAGATAAATGTGAATTACATTCTATTCACAAAGATTTACATGTTAATACATTGTCTTATGACCCTTGGTTTTCATATTCCAAGTGGTCTCTTGGAAACCAATGACTGTTCACATTCCACACCATAACCCTTAGCGGATTAGGTGTCCAACAATTATATATCGTTAATTGTATTTACTTGGTACATTTATATTTCAATCCATATGTACATAACAACGCATTCTTTTTGTAACAAACCCTAGTTTATTTTCCATGTAAAAAAAATAAGACCAAGGTCACAAGACACATTCCAAGTTGAATGGTGGGAAAACATTATAGCGGGATCACTTGCGATTTATTAATGGTTACAGAAATTGGAAAAGGCATTGGCAAAGACAAAGAGGCAATAAATGACATTTAATTAAGGAAATAAAGGAAAATAGGAGACAAGGAAGATGAAGAGACACAAATATGCATGCAAGGGAAATTAGAGAGAAATTAGAGGAAAATGAAGAAAAAATAAAAAATAAAAGAAGATACTATACATCAATGATAAAAAAGCATCAAAGAAACAACTCACAAATTTTGTCATTTTTAGCTTTTGGCTCTCTTTTTTCGTTCTCTTACACTCTTGCACACTTAGAGCATTCTTGGAGCATCCTAGCATTCACTTGGACTTGGAGAAAAGAAAGCAAAGGAATTGTGAGCAGTGGAGAGAAGGTTGGATCAACATCCACAACTAGAGTTCATTGTGTGTAACAGGTTGCATGTGTGATTTCTTTGTTGATATTTGGATGCATGGTACATGCTTGTGATTTTTTGGTTATTTTTTTCATTGGCATGTGAGTTGCCTGGATTGATAATGGTTTCAACATTTCCCTTCCATTTCCTAGATAGTCGTGATGTAGTGGGTTCTCTCTTTGATTAAGCTTTCGATGGCTGGTAAACTTGGATCCTGGTTGAGGTGGTATCAGGAAAATTCCCAAGGGTCAAGGGTGGAGATGGGATTTCTCCTAGAACTCTTAGCGGATGGGTGGGGACAAGAAAATTCCTCTAGAGCTAGTGAAGGAAATTGAAGGCATCCAAGTTTGTTTTGATGTTAGTGATTTCTTGGTTGATTTGGCTGAAACCACTGTGGTTGAGGGTTGAGGTGATTTGGCCTCTGGAAGCCCTGGTTGGTTCTATTTTAGTTTAACCCATATGATCCTACATTCATGCTTAGAATATGGTACAGGAGTGATTGGATGAAAGAGAGATTTGGTTCAGCCCAATCTATGGTCGAGTGGTACGTGGAAGGCCCTGACTTGGTTGGCTTTTGCATATGTTAATACGAGTTATTTTCTTATTGTGATTAATGAACACATGTACTGGTTGTTATGTTGATGTTATGATTGATTTTCCATGGTTGCTATTATGTTTATGTGTTGGTTATATGCATGGTTTTATGATGTGGTATAACTATTGGATCTTGTTCGTGATTTCATGAGTTATTGAATGAGTAATGAATGCATGGGTTAACAAGTGTTGTTGCAACTAGCTTCAGAGGGAAATGAGCCTTCTTGATGATTCTCTGATGAAGTTACGAAGATCATGATCAAATATGCATTCATGACTTGTAGCTTCCATGTTTACCATATGTTTGACAAAATTTCTATCATATATTAGGCATATTGATGAGCCCCAATTTTGGTACAATTTGGGCTCATTTTTGGCCTATTTTGCTTGCTCAAACCATTCATTTTTATTGTTTATGCATACACTTCTTAGTTTATTCATGTTGTTTGTAGGAGAAAGGATAGGCACTTTATCCACGTAGCTAATGCATTGTGATTCCAGGTTTTGGCATTAAAAGGGAGCAAAAGACAACGAAAAGGTGGCAAGGAGACAACGAGTTGGCATTGCTGACATAAGGAGAGGTTGTCCACGGTTTTGGGGGACATTCCTCGTGATCCTCACCAAGAACTCCGAGCCCACTTCAGCCTCCCTCCGAGCTTAATACACGGCCAGCTGTTCTACAGGAACAGCAGTTCAAAACTGCTCTACAGGAAACAGCATTTATGACCATCCTACAGGATCAGCAGTTAAACTATAGATTGAACAGCCAAGCTCCTAGAATCATGGATATCTGTTGGAGCATCGTTTTGTATAAGTATAGAAGCCTTAGCCTTGGTTAGGTTGTTGAAACTCTCGTATTACTATTGTAATTTTGGAGCACAGCTCAAGTTTCGTTCTCTTTTGTAAGCCAATTTGGCATGATATCAGTTATGAATAAAGAAGACAGTTTGTGATCTAGTTCTGAGTTCCTTAAGGAGACTATAGCTCTCAGGTTAGGGCCCAACCTGAGAGCCATAGATCCCCTCTGTTGTAGTGTTATTTCCATTTCATTGCAGCATTGTGAGCTTTCCATTTACACATGCAATTCGAATTACAAGTTGATGAGTTGGTCTTTTTCATGAGTAGATAGGATTTGCTTATGGTGAGTTTGTTTACAGTCATTTAGTGTAGCAGAGGATAGATAGAGTCCATTGGAGCTCCAACAAAAAGGCTGTTAGGACTCACTGCCATCTTTCTTGAAGATTGGGGTGCAGCCCAAAGCTAGCCACCAAAAACACGCATTTCTTCACTTGATGATTGCTGCAATACAATCACTGTTACGTTAGATGCTTCCTTGTCATCCACTCATGCACTGCACTTCCTTACCACAGCTTCATGCACGTTCTCTTTCACATTTCGATTGCTGCTCATTGAATTTACAAGCACAAGTAGTTTAGGTTGATGCATTCTTGGTTAAGTAACAGTCATAATCATTTGTTTCACTTACACTGCTCTCCCTCTCTCTCTCGTTCCATCACTTTGTCCTCCATCTTGATCACGCATGCAGACATCTCTTTGACCCCTGCTCCGCTCTGTTACCTCATCAAGTCTTGCATTCCTCACGTGTCTCCATTCTCTCGCCTTTCGTTGACATAGCCCTTCACCTTCCATCCTCTTTCCTACACTCACCTCCCATCCTAATCTTTCGCTTCTAAGGCCATCACCAACCTCATCCCTACCTTCCACATCTCCCCCTACCATTTCACCATCCCTCCATCACTCCAAACATTCACAGTAGGTCATCCTGTAGCCACTTCTCGACATCCTGTAGAAAACAGAGTATCTTGTAGGATTCTCCACAGCCATCCTGTAGGAGGCCACTCTCTCGGTTGCTGAGCATCTGAATGCGAGGAACCTCTGTGGATGGGTGCTAAGGATCCCTAGGGACCTCTCCTAGCCTCCCCAACCTACCCCACGCTTTCCTTCCTTCTCCATCCCATCTGCACAACCAAACCCTAGTTAGCTCAAGATCACCATCATTCCACACACTTAAAGGAAAAACACAAAAACACATTTCTCATGATGCCAGTAGCTTAGACCCATGCATTCATACTTGTTAGAGGCAATGACAGCATTCATAAGAGTTGCACCCACATTCTTTGCATTATAGAGGATAGACTAGTTAAATTAGGGTTTCATAGATTTACATGCTTTAAGTTGCTTTTGATTCAGTTTGTCAAGTAGAGTAGCCTTTCTTTGAAGTTAACTTTCGTCCATCATTGATAAAGCTTTTTCTGTGAGCCTATAGAAGTTGGCTTAAGCCCTAGCGGACTTGTGCCAGCTGACCAAGTGACAGCTGCGACAAGGGCTAGTACTTGTGCATACAGCACCGTCGCTTCCAAGTTTGTACGAACTACCGGGTTGATAAAATTAAGAGACAGGAAGCCCCAGGAGTTGTAGCATTATTGCTACAATACTGGAGCTCACCATCTTTTTGGCGCCGTTGCCGGGGAAGCGTCAGAGTATTAGCACCTGTTGCTTTTCCTCTACTTTCCTACTCTTACCTTCTGCTAAGTAGTTTGCTTCATTTCCATTCTGCAAAAGTAGCATAGACTTTCCTACTTTCTTAGACTAGTATTTCCTGCTTTCCTAGATTAGTATTTCCTGCTTTCCTAGATTAGTATTTCCTGCTTTCCTAGATTAGTATTTCCTGCTTTCCTAGATTAATATTTCCAATTCCGCAAATTTCATTTGAGCAATCTAGTTAGTTGTAGATCACTTTGTTTCAGTTTTGCAGGTACAAGAAAAAAGCAAAAGCACTAAAAACAGAGAAGAGTCCTTTCCCTTTCATGCCTCGTAGGAACCGAGATAGATCAGGCAAATTCCTACCAAACACCCCCACCACATCACTAAGTCACCCTTCTCTCTTCTTTGGTGACAGTGACCCAGAGGAACCTATAGGTGAACATCCCGAGATATACCAAGACCCTATAGACGAAGAAGAGTTAGAAACCACTCCATCTGAAGCCATGGCTGATAATGGGAGAGAAGATGAGAGAATAGAAGGAGCTTTCCCCATCCGAGAAACCAATGGGGATATGAAAATGAAAAACATTAGCCCCTCTGCCTTGCCTCACTTCCATGGACTGACCACTGAGGATCCGGATACCTTCTTGTTTGAGTTTGCTGTCCTTTGTCGAACCTATGACTATACTGAGGATGAGCAAAAGTTGAAGCTTTTCCCTTCCACTCTCAAGGATGCAGCACTACGTTGGTTCATGGGATTACCTGGGAATAGCATCACCACTTGGGCTCAGATGCAGCAAGCCTTCAATACCAAGTATAGGGATTATTGTAGGTCCAAGGAAACCAAGGGAGAAATCTTTCGAATGACCATGGGGAATGATGAGTCTTTAGAGGACTATGAGGAGAGGTTCCAGCTTAGCTATAAACGGGCCAGGTGCACACTTGACCCTGAATCCCTCAAGTTGGTTCTACTCCGAGGAGTCCCTGAAGATCTCCTAGACACCCTTCACATGTTAGCTGGGGGGGACATTTACCAACTGCCTTATGAGGACATCAAAACTGTGTTTCGAAATCATTCCAGGGCAGCTAGAAAACGAGGTAGAGGAAACCTCCTCTCCACCGGTGTCCCTTTCTCCAAACATGAGCTTACAAACCAATTAGAAGATCTTAAGAGTGAGGTGAGACATACCATTGCCATGCAGCTGGACACATTCAGGATCCAGCAAAAGAAAGAGGAAGCTGAGAGAGCCTTGGCTGTCTTCTGCCCTAGGTGCACCAGAAGACACCCTAAGAACGAATGTCCATTGCATTCGGTTGAAGTGTGTTTCGTTTGTGAGGAGGACCACCCAACAAATCAGTGTCCAACCTTGCCTGGGTTTAAAGCCATGTACCAGGGAACTGAAGCCCCCACTGAACCTCTCTACTTCATCAACCAAAGGAGGCCTCAAGGATCTAGACCTTATCAGCAGGGGATGCAAGGGGCATCTCAAGCTTATTACAACCCCAACCACTTGACTCCCATGCCTTCCTGGGGTCCCCCTGCTCATCCTTCCTGGTCAATGCCTCCTCCATGGTCTTATCCACCTCAGTACCCTACTCAACCTACTTCTCATCCATATCACTCACATACCCAGTCGCAACCTCAATGGAGTGCTCCTCAGTCGGGGTGGAGGCCCCAATACAACACTCCTCCCGCCATTTTGCCTCCACCACCAGTTCAACCTCAGCCTTTACCTCCTGCTCCTCCAAGGCAACCTCAAATGCCTGCTCAACCGAACCCGAACCCCAACAATAGACAGGCTCAGCAGGTATATACTGGGGAGACCTCATGCCCTACCTATGCTGTGGAGATCCAGGAGATCAATCTGAGATCTGGAAAGACTCTTCCAGATCGCCAACCTCCTCCCCCAGAGGAGGAGGAAGACCATCAGGAAAGTGAACCAAAGCCTATTCCACCCTTTCCTGAGAGACTTACAGCCACCACACAACCCAACCCGGAGGAAGATGAGCTTTTGGGTGAGCTCAAACAGTTGTGTGTTAAAATCCCACTTCTCCAAGCCATCAAGGATGTGCCAATATATAACAAGCTGATTAAGGAGAAGTGTTTCAAACACCCAGGCAGACGGAAGAAAGATGCCTCAACTATCAACGTCATAGGACAACTGTCTGACCTTATGCTAGGACAAGTCATCTGCCCAAAATACCTAGATCCTGGAAGTCCTGTAGTAGATGTACACATCAATGGCACCATTATCCCCCACACCTTGATTGATCTGGGGGCAGCCATCAATGTGATGACCAGGGATACCATGCTTAAACTCAATCTTCAGGGTTCCTTGAGAAAGACTTCGACAGTACTGCAGTTAGCAGATCGCTCCACCGTGACTCCCGAAGGGATTGTGGAGGATGTCTTGGTCTCTATTGACTCTTGGGAGTATCCTGCAGACTTCCTGGTTCTGCAACCAAAGGCAAAGCTTACTGGATATCCCCTCATTTTGGGAAGGCCTTGATTAGCCACTGCAGATGCCTATATCAGTTGTCGTGCTGGAAATATGACCATCAAAAATGGTCCTATGTCCAAGCAACTTGTCCTATACCCTCCTGCCCAACCCTCTTTAGAGCATGACTTACCACTCTGGTTGGAAGAAGGAGAAGAAGACGAGGTGTATTCAGCACCTCTATGTACCATAGAAACCAATAGAAGAAATCCCCCAACCGAGGATGATTTGATCGAGAACTTGATCCAAAACCCACCTACCCGTGCACTACCTTTAGAAAAATTGGTGGAGGATGCCCAAGCCAGCACCTTAGTGGATCTTTGTACAACCAACCCTGTCACTCCCAGAGTTAAGAATGTGGAGTTCGGCCCTGAGAGAGCATTGAAGATCAGTTCCTCCCTATCTCCTTCCCAGGAGAAGGAGTTGTGTAGCCTATTGTCCAGCCACTTAGATGCCTTTGCTTGGAGCTATAAGGAGATGAAAGGAGTCCATCCCTCGGTCTGTACCCATCATATATACATCAAAGAGGATTGTAAACCAGTTAGGCAACCCCAGAGGAGAATGAATCCAGCCCTTAAGGACATTGTCAAGGAAGAATTGCAAAAACTGTTGGACGCCGGATTCATTTACCCCATCTCAGATAGTGAATGGGTGTCCCCTCTGGTGTTGGTTCCCAAGAAGAATGGGAAGTGGAGGATCTGTGTAGATTACCGGGAGCTGAACAAAGCTACCAAGAAGGACCATTTCCCTCTACCCTTCATAGATCAAGTGTTGGATGGACTGGCAGGAAAGAAGTTCTTCTCTTTCCTGGATGGGTTCAGCGGGTACAATCAAATCCAAATCAGCCCGGAAGACCAAGATAAGACCACCTTCACTTGTCCTTGGGGTACCTTTGCCTACCGAGTCCTTCCCTTTGGGCTATGCAATGCTCCTGCTACTTTTCAGAGAGCTGTCTTGAGCATCTTCTCGGAGTTGGTCCATGATGCAGTGGAAATCTACATGGATGACTTTACCCCTTATGGGGCCAACTTCCAGGAAGCATTGTCCAACTTGGGAAAGGTCCTAACCAAGTGCATCGAGATGAACTTGTCCCTTAGCCCTGAGAAATGTGAATTCCTAATGACTGAAGGGACAGTGCTAGGCCATACCATTTCTTCTCAAGGATTGCAGGTGGATCCTAACAAAATTGCTCTCATCAAGAGGGTTCCACCTCCCCAAAAAGTAAGGGATGTCCGGAGTTTCTTGGGATTAGCAGGATACTACCAGAGGTTCATTAAAGACTTCAGCAAGTTAGCCTCACCGTTGTTTGGTTTGTTGGCAAAAGATGTGGAGTTTAATTGGACTGACGATTGTCAGAAGAGTTTGAATGAATTAAAAGACAAGTTAGTGTCAACTCCAATCCTAAGAGGTCCAAACTGGGCCCTACCTTTCCACATCCACACTGATGCCTCGAACAAAGCCATAGGGGCAGCCTTAGGACAAGTTGAGCAAAAACTTCCATATGCCATTTACTTCGTTAGCAAAAACTTGTCCAAAGCAGAGCTGAATTACACTGTAACCGAGAAGGAATTCTTAGCTGTGGTTCATGCACTGAACAAGTTCCGACATTACATTACTGGTTACCAGACTTTTGTACATACTGACCATGCTGCTATTAGATACTTGATGAATAAACCAGATGTGAATGCTCGTATTATTAGATGGTTACTTTTATTGCAGCAGTTTGATCTAACCATTGTTGATAAACCAGGAAAAGAAAATGTTGTTGCTGACTTCTTGTCTAGATTGGATTTGTCTGCAGATGAAGATGGGACGGTGGATGACCAGATGCCTGATGAGCATCTGTTTGCTATCTCAGTACTCTCTCCATGGTTTGCTGACATAGCAAACTACCTTGCTTCAGCTCAGTTTCCTCCGCACCTCTCTTCAAAAGAGAAGAGCAAAATCATCAGAAAGAGTGCCTCATTTACATGGATTGGGGGCAACCTGTTCAAGCTTGGCCCCGATCAGATCTTAAGGCGTTGTGTAAGGGAGGAGGAAGTCTTTGACATTCTCCTCACCTGTCATGATGGGCCTTGTGGAGGACATTTTGCGGCAAAGAGAACTGCCTTCAAGATCCTGCAGGCAGGCTACTATTGGCCCACACTTCATCAAGATGTCAGAAGATATGTTAGCCAGTGTGACCAATGCCAAAGAATGGGGAAACCGACCCAAAGGGATGAGATGCCTCTCCAACCTCAAGTGACTCTCGAGCCATTTGAGAAGTGGGGCATGGACTTTGTGGGCCCAATCAATCCCTCTTCGAGGCAAAGATCCTACATCATAGTGTGTACTGACTACTTGACAAAGTGGGCAGAGACTAAAGCAATCAAAGCAGCAACTGAAGAAAAGGTGGTTGAGTTCTTAAGAGAGAACATCTTCTACAAGTTTGGCTACCCAAGAGAGCTGGTGACCGATCAAGGGAGCCAGTTCACCTCTAACTTGGTTGAAGATCTATTGGCTCATCACAAGATCAAGCATAGGACTTCCACCCCTTATCATCCTCAAGCCAATGGGCAGGTGGAAGTCACCAATAGAGCTCTAGAAGGGATCTTGACCAAAGTGGTAGACAGCAGCAGAAAAGACTGGGCAGATCGCCTAGTTGAAGCCACATGGGCTTACAACACCACTTGGAAGACCGCCACTGGTTTCACACCTTATGAGCTGGTCTATGGGAAGAAAGCTTTGCTGTCCATTGAATTTGAGTATAACACTTTGAGGTTGGCAGCTCAGCTGGACCTAGATCTCAGCCATGCACAGCAAGAAAGGCTATTGCAGCTGAATGGACTGGATGAACACCGCATGCAGGCCCTCCTTCACTCAGAGGTGGTTCAACTTCAGAGGAAGGTGTGGCATGACCAACATCTCCATGACAAGCAATTTCAGCCGGGAGATTGGGCTTTGTTGTATGATTCCAGATTCAAAGATTTCAAGGGGAAGTTGAGAACCAGATGGCTAGGACCATATGTGGTGGAACAGTGCCATGACAATGGATCTGTCCTCATTCGAACCATTGATGAGGAATCCATTCCCATGCTTGTAAATGGGCACCGATTGAAGATCTATAGAAGACCTCTCTCAAGACAAGAGTTTATCAGCACTATGGAGAAATCTGTTTTGGTCATAGAGAAGGGTTCTGCATCCACTTTGGGCATACCCTGAAGGATCTAAAACACACACACAAAAAAAAAAAGAAGGAAAAAATAAAGATCCTTGGGTGAAAACCTCTCTGAGGCGCCCAAGGCAGGCAGTAGGGGTGAAAACCTCATTGAGGCGCTCCTATTGTCTTTCAAGAAAAAAAGAGGAAAATAAAGATCCTTGGGTGAAAACCTCTCTGAGGCACCCAAGGCAGGCAGGGGGGTGAAAACCTCATCGAGGCGCTCCTATTGCCTTTCAAAAAAAAAAGAAAAAAAGAAAAAAGAGAAAAAAACAATCAGCACAATAAAAAGGTTTGCATGTAGATGTTCTATGGAGGAGAAGAAGCCTCTCCACTCCAAGCCAGGGGCCTTCATCATGCTAGCAAAGGATGTCATCAGCACCTCCTCCAAGAACAGCAATGTTTTTAAGGTATGTGCAGTTATTATCATGCTTTGGATCTTCTACAGGAGGATACAGTTTTTCTACAGAAACAGACAGTCTTCCTACAGGAAGACGTGGATCTTCTACAGGAAAGTGCCAAATTTCTACAGGAAGCTCTGTGTTCTACAGGAAACTTCCTGTAGAAGGTTACGATGGCCGAAATGTGTTTCAAATGAAGATCTAGCGACTGAGGAGTGGATTGAATGCATGCATGTCAATGATGGCACCCCTGAACATTGCCATTATCGTCCTCCACCACCCTCGTCGCCATGCAACCCAGATCCCTGCAGCAGCACACCAAAGTAATCAGTTCTCGTGAGAAAGCACCTGTCAAAGAGAAACTAAGCACCGAGAACCATACCACATCCATGTTGATACATCAGAAGTGCTGGGATCATGATCGAGAAGCCAGAACCGCCAGCATGCAGCATACACCCGAGAAGAAAGAACGGTGACAAGACCCCTCGCGGGGATCCTGTAACAGTTCGACCTGCTCAAGTGAAGACCGTTCACAGCACCGCCATCTGAGATCAAACACGGGTGCATGAACGCAGATCCATCCACTCCATCGCCAGCATCGTGTAACCACGAGCCTACAGGAATGTGCAGCCACATGCGGCAGGTGGATCCATCGCTAAAAAAATCTGGAAATCATGTGCAGCCGCGCGCAGGTAAGTGTTCTAATCCTTCTCTCCATCAAACTGCATGATTATTACTTCGATTTGTTTTGCATGGCATAAAGGTGAATGGTTGAGCGGCCTAAAGGCCAGTGATGGGCCACGTCGGTTAGTAAAGGGATAGTCAGAGGACGAGGTGGCAGCCACGACGAGAGACACACGCAGCAAGCATGTGAAGATCAGTCCCGTCAACCGAGAAGTGAAGTTTAACCGAAAAGGGCGGCGGCAGATCTGTGGGAATGAATGCGGCAACAAACGAATGTGCAGGCGGATGAGGGGTGACGTCACCCAACGGTCCGGCGGGGACAGCTCACCTCCGCGCCACGAGCTGCGCCGATTCAAAATCTAATCGGCTCGATTAAGCGTGTATCTCCATCAACCTCACTTCAAAACTCGAGTAGATCCTCTGCTTACCTCTGCATATTGACACGCCGAGCTCTCGGCCCCCTGAACGCTGGTAAAGCACCTCTCGACCTCCAGCCAGCTAAAAGCTCTTCCCGAAGCCTGCACACTGCTCCTACAGGAACAGTTTCTACAGGAACGCCATCCTACAGGAAGCAGTTTCTACAGGCACGCGGCTCTACAGGAAGGTGAAGTCTTCACGTAAAAAAAAAAAGGTGGCAGAAAAGAGGTAACCCTGCAACTCCTTCCGCAATTGTTTTTTAAAAGGTGGCAAGGCAATTAGTCACAGTGTGGTCATAAAAAATTTTGGTTTGCCGTGCCTATACTATCGCTCCTACAGGATAGCTGTATAATCACACTGTGGTCTGAAAATTCATTGCATGTTCTGTCTTTAAGACCGAATTTCCTGTGTATCCACCACCTCTGGTACAAACACTGTGTTCATCATGCCTGGCGGGTTTATCAGGCGAGAGCCCACTAATTCAAATGCATTAAGGAGAAACCCGGCAGTGGTTGAGCTCTTCACTAGAGCACAATGGATGCCTTTCTGTGATAAACTACAGGGCTACGATGAGGAAGTAGCCGAGGAATTTTTGCAGGCTCTGCAGCCTAAATTACAGACGTTGGCCACGGTAACCTTCAGAGGTCTCAGCCTCAAACTCACCCCCGAGCATATCAGTCGGATTACAGAGTTGCCCATGGGTCTGCCGTGGGACAAAGAAGAGCGGAAGCAGAGCCAGCAAGCAAAGAAGGAGTTCTTCCCACCGGAAGAGTCATTCACCGAAGACAAAAATGGAGTCAAAAGGGCAAGCCTGTTGCCGCCATGGAACGAAGTCAGTCTACAAATTATGAAATATATCACCTGTGAGGGCCGATATAGCATTGTATATGCGTATCACTTCAGGCTGCTTAACGAACTAAGACACCAGATTGACCTCCCTGCAGCACAGAGGTTGAGCATTCCTTACTTTCTACTACAATCCTTAATGGAGTGTTCCACCAAGCTCAAGGACGGAATTCCGGACCAGATAGCCCACCATGGGCTAGTCAAGCTCCTCGTGGAGGATGCTCTCCGCTCATATAAAGTTCCCCTCGCTTGGGAATCATTTAGGAACTTATCAAGAACGGGGAACATAAAAATGTTGCTTGAAGAAGCGGAATCCTCTAACGGAGAAGAAGACGAGCAAGCAGCCGGGAGTAAGAAAGGAAAAAGCCAAAAAGTTCCGGCTCCAGCACAGAAAAAGGAACGAAAGAAGAAGGAGGAGGGAGAAGATGACAAAGTCAAAGAGGACACCCTCATCCTATCAGCAAGAGAACAGAGGTTGAAGAGCAGGGCAGTCAAAGCTGAGGTGGCCCCTGCCAGCCCAAGCACCTCGTCAGCTTCTGCAGTCAAAGCCAAACGCAAAAGCCACGCAACAAGGCAAGAGAAGGTGGTGAGAATTGCATCTGCAGGAACGCAATCACAGGCTTCTACAGGAAGCCCGAAAACGCAAACTCAGGCTTCTACAGGAAACCCGAAAACAAAGGCAAAGGTTTCTACAGGAAGCCCGAAGATCAGTAAGGAGCAGGCTTCTACAGGAAGCCCAAGAGCGACGACCAAGGCTTCTACAGGAAGCCTGGAAATTGCTGGGAAACAGGCTTCTACAGGAGGCCCAAAGATGGAGATAAAGGCTTCTACAGGAAGCCCGACAGTACAACCACAGGCTTCTACAGGAAGCCCGAAGACAGAGACAGGGGCTCCTACAAGAATCACTAGGCTGGAAAGAGGGGTTCCTACAAGAGGCCCGAAGGTCATTGAAAAACAGCCTCCTCTAGAGAGCCCGAAGACAAAGAAGGAATCTTCTACAGGAGGCCCGAAAGCGGGCAAAGCAGGGTCTTCCACAGGAAGCCTGAAATTTAAAAAGGAGGGACCCTCTACAAGGAGCTCCGAGAAAGCAAAACACAAGAAAGAGAAGGCTGACATCCTCGACAAGGAGGCAGCAGCGGCACTGGCTGTCCTCAGCACTCCTCCAAAACCGAAAGAGAAAAGGGAGAGGGAGACCCCTCTGCCACCTGAAGCCACGAGAAGCAAGAGGATGTCCCCAAGCAAGCCACAGCCTTCACCCAGTGGCCATACCACTTCAGGGGATGTACCTACTTCACCCATTGCAAGAACCCCCTCTAAACAATCAGCTACCCCCGAAAAAGGGAGCCCAAAAATAACTTCCTGGACACAAAAGATAGGCCAGTCGCCTTCTGAAGCCCGACTCAAGGAAATAGAAAAAGGGAAGGAAGCATCACCCTCATCACCATCAGGGGCAGAAAAGGCAGGACCATCAAAAGCAGAAAAGAAACAGCCTGTTCCGGTCCCAAGTCCTCGGCCAAGGACAAGGAGCAGGGGCAAGGTTGCTCAAGGATGAGCAAATGGTTCAGCTGGGGGGTGATGATGAGCCCCAATTTTGGTACAATTTGGGCTCATTTTTGGCCTATTTTGCTTGCTCAAACCATTCATTTTTATTGTTTATGCATACACTTCTTAGTTTATTCATGTTGTTTGTAGGAGAAAGGATAGGCACTTTATCCACGTAGCTAATGCATTGTGATTCCAGGTTTTGGCATTAAAAGGGAGCAAAAGACAACGAAAAGGTGGCAAGGAGACAACGAGTTGGCATTGCTGACATAAGGAGAGGTTGTCCACGGTTTTGGGGGACATTCCTTGTGATCCTCACCAAGAACTCCGAGCCCACTTCAGCCTCCCTCCGAGCTTAATACACGGCCAGTTGTTCTACAGGAACAGCAGTTCAAAACTGCTCTACAGGAAACAGCATTTATGACCATCCTACAGGATCAGCAGTTAAACTATAGATTGAACAGCCGAGCTCCTAGAATCATGGATATCTGTTGGAGCATCGTTTTGTATAAGTATAGAAGCCTTAGCCTTGGTTAGGTTGTTGAAACTCTCGTATTACTATTGTAATTTTGGAGCACAGCTCAAGTTTCGTTCTCTTTTGTAAGCCAATTTGGCATGATATCAGTTATGAATAAAGAAGACAGTTTGTGATCTAGTTCTGAGTTCCTTAAGGAGACTATAGCTCTCAGGTTAGGGCCCAACCTGAGAGCCATAGATCCCCTCTGTTGTAGTGTTATTTCCATTTCATTGCAGCATTGTGAGCTTTCCATTTACACATGCAATTCGAATTACAAGTTGATGAGTTGGTCTTTTTCATGAGTAGATAGGATTTGCTTATGGTGAGTTTGTTTACAGTCATTTAGTGTAGCAGAGGATAGATAGAGTCCATTGGAGCTCCAACAAAAAGGCTGTTAGGACTCACTGCCATCTTTCTTGAAGATTGGGGTGCAGCCTAAAGCTAGCCACCAAAAACACGCATTTCTTCACTTGATGATTGCTGCAATACAGTCACTGTTACGTTAGATGCTTCCTTGTCATCCACTCATGCACTGCACTTCCTTACCACAGCTTCATGCACGTTCTCTTTCACATTTCGATTACTGCTCATTGAATTTACAAGCACAAGTAGTTTAGGTTGATACATTCTTGGTTAAGTAACAGTCATAATCATTTGTTTCACTTACACTGCTCTCCCTCTCTCTCTCGTTCCATCACTTTGTCCTCCATCTTGATCACGCATGCAGACATCTCTTTGACCCCTGCTCCGCTCTGTTACCTCATCAAGTCTTGCATTCCTCACGTGTCTCCATTCTCTCGCCTTTCGTTGACATAGCCCTTCACCTTCCATCCTCTTTCCTACACTCACCTCCCATCCTATTCTTTCGCTTCTAAGGCCATCACCAACCTCATCCCTACCTTCCACATCTCCCCCTACCATTTCACCATCCCTCCATCACTCCAAACATTCACAGTAGGTCATCCTGTAGCCACTTCTCGACATCCTGTAGAAAACAGAGTATCCTGTAGGATTCTCCACAGCCATCCTGTAGGAGGCCACTCTCTCGGTTGCTGAGCATCTGAATGCGAGGAACCTCTGTGGATGGGTGCTAAGGATCCCTAGGGACCTCTCCTAGCCTCCCCAACCTACCCCACGCTTTCCTTCCTTCTCCATCCCATCTGCACAACCAAACCCTAGTTAGCTCAAGATCACCATCATTCCACACACTTAAAGGAAAAACACAAAAACACATTTCTCATGATGCCAGTAGCTTAGACCCATGCATTCATACTTGTTAGAGGCAATGACAACATTCATAAGAGTTGCACCCACATTCTTTGCATTATAGAGGATAGACTAGTTAAATTAGGGTTTCATAGATTTACATGCTTTAAGTTGCTTTTGATTCAGTTTGTCAAGTAGAGTAGCCTTTCTTTGAAGTTAACTTTCGTCCATCATTGATAAAGCTTCTTCTGTGAGCCTATAGAAGTTGGCTTAAGCCCTAGCGGACTTGTGCCAGCTGACCAAGTGACAGCTGCGACAAGGGCTAGTACTTGTGCATACAGCACCGTCGCTTCCAAGTTTGTACGAACTACCGGGTTGATAAAATTAAGAGACAGGAAGCCCCAGGAGTTGTAGCATTATTGCTACAATACTGGAGCTCACCACATATCTTCAACAAGATCTAGCCCTATTATAGATTTTTTACACTTGTTATCACCTGAGAATTGACTTCGGAAAGTTCTCGACAATTCTAGGCAGTGCCTTGTAGGCCAGCCTTGAAAAATGGTATAGATATTGCTACTGCATGCACAGAACTCGAAGATTTCAGTCATATCCGCATGTAGGAAGGCTTGTGGGTGTCCCAACAGCATCCACAATGTGTCAAAGGTGTGGTTGGGAGGTAAATCTCGTGAAAAGAAGTTCCAACTCAAGGATTGATCACCAGAGGTCGTTGTTAGACTCCTAAGTGATTTGGTGTCCTTGATGGATGGCAGTAAGAGTTTTGGTTAGTAGGCCCCACTTCCATAACTAGAACTCGGAGGTCAAGTCATGTCATAGTAACTCCCAACTCATGTTTAACCTGGGGAGTTTATAAAATCAAGTAAATGTGGGAGGAGTAGTTAAAGAGTGGTACCAGAGTGAGGTTACAACACTAGACCTCAGGGTACTTGTAGATGGTTATGGTTATCACGTGTGCAGTATTTTTGCAGTTTATATTGTTATTATGTATGCATCATGTTGTTAATATATATATATATATATATATATATATATATATATATATATATATATATATATATGATGTGCAGATGTGATAACCTATCCTGAGATACATTGAGGTGTGATTTTGATTATGTCTTTTATTTGGTTTATCTAACATGGTATGTTTGCAGGAAATAGAAGATCAAAGATGAAGAGCAGAGTAGTGGACTACAATTCACATGACTCCCCTTACAGGCCTGATGTGAAATCAATGGAATGGGAAAGGTCAGTTGAGAAGCAAGGAGAAGAGTATTCTTTTGATCTAGCAGATACACTAAGGAGTGTGAGGAAAATATTAGAAGTTGCAAGGTAGATAATAGCAGGTTGATTGAGGCATAGGAAAGACTTGCAAAAGCTCAAGAAAATCAAGCATAATTCAATGCAATGATTCTTCAGAGCCTTACAAATTTGTAGAAGCAACGACAACTGGGGAACAATCATGGAGATAGACAGGAGGAGAAGACCAATGGGGCATATCGTATCAGGTCTCAAAAAAGATACATGATGGACAAAGATGATACAGTTATAGGTCGCAGATCTTTGGATACACTCGATAGGCGAGCTAGCACTCATGGACTTTATTCTAGCTCTGGTTCTTAGAGACGTCATCGTCATTATCACCAGTGTCCTTATAGGAGGAGTGAGAGGGGGTACTTGATAGATTAGTTTAGGAATGTCAAGCCTCCTACTTTTGATGGGCAAGTGAAGAAATTAGAAGATGCAGAAGCATGGTTACTTGGGATGAAGAAGTTCTTCAGATTGCATGATTATTTAGAGAACATGAAAGCCAAGATAGTTATCTTCAATCTTAAGGAAAAAACAAATATTTGGTGGGAATATGTTAAGCATTTTAGAGGCATCAAGGAAGAGGAGCTGATTTGGCATGAGTTTAAAAGACTCTTCATGAAGAAGTACTTGTTAAAGAGATATTATCATGGGAAGGCCAAGGAATTCTATGAGCTTAAGATGGGTTCCATGACAGATTAAGAGTACACAACCAAGTTTTTGGAGTTGTTGAGGTATGTGCCCTACCTCAAGGATGAGAAGACAAAGGTCCAAAGGATCATCAGTGGATCGCCTTTAGAATTTAAAGATTTGATTAAGTATGATGAGCCTTGACCATTGGAGGAAGTCATCAGGAAGATGAAGAATTGTTATGAGCAGTCTAAGCACAATTTCGAGTTCAAGCTTGACTGGAAAGATAATGAGAAGAATAAAGGAAAATGGCCTAAGAAGCGAGGAATATCTCAAGATGTAGGTGACAAGGAGGATGTGAGACCTCATAGGAAGTTCAATGCAACTGATAGAGGACATGGGTCTCAACCTGAGGAGCAAAATAAAAACGATGACAAGAAACTTTTGAAGTATTGTAATTGTGGTGGAGAGCATCGCAGAAGGGATTGTCCATGACATCAGTGTGGAAGGCCTCAGATTTACAATGCTCAGGAGGCACAAACAGTTGGAGATGTAGGTCAGAGTATTCCCCATATTTATGTAACAGTGGATAATAGGCATGCAGATCATCAGGCATCTATTATCGAGATGGAAGGTAAGATTTATGATCAAATTTTTTATATTTTGATTGGAAGAAGGATAACACCCTTATATTGTGCATTGATTATCGATAGCTAAATAAAGCGACTATCAAAAACAAGTATCCATTGACACAGATTTATTATTTGTATGATCAGCTGAAGGGAGTTGTAGTGTTTTCAAAGAATGATATGAGATCAGGATATAATCAGGTGCACATCAAAACAAAAGACATATATAAGATTGCATTTCACACAAGGTATGGGCATTATGACTTTGTGGTGGTTCCTTTTGGTTTTACCAATGCTCCAGCCACCTTCATGTGTTTGATGAACAATGTGTTGCGTCCTTATTTGGATAAGTTTGTGATAGTCTTTGTTGACGATATATTGGTATATTCCAAGAATGACGAAGAGCATGTAGAGCACCTAACAATGGTGTTGAGGTTGTTGATATAACATCATTTGTTTGTCAATCTCAGCAAGTGTAGTTTCTTTCATACTCAGGTTCATTACTTGGGGCATGTTATTTCCAAGGAAGGGATAGCAGTGGATCTGGAAAATATTAAAGCTATCATGGAGTGGCCAACTCCTAGGAATATGGATGAGATAAAATCATTCATGGGACTAGAAGGTTATTATAGGCGGTTCATTAGGAACTTCTCTAAGATTGGCTATCTTATCACATCCTTGCAGAGGAAAGGGAAGAAGTTTGAATGGACTGAGGAGTGTGCAACTAGTTTTGAGTAGTTGAAGCATTTGCTTACAAATGATCCAATTTTGAAGATTGAAGATCCTAATAAGGAGTTTGTGGTTTGTATAGATGCTTCTAAGGAAGGACTAGTGGTTTGCTATGAATCAAGGAAGCTAAGTGAGCACGAGCAGAACTATGTGACTCGTGATCTTGAGTTGGCAGTGGTCAATCATGGATTGAAGCGGTGGGGACATTATCTCCTTGGCAGGTGGTTTATTCTGATGAGTGATCATAGTGGACTAAAATATCTATTTGACCAACCCAATCTAAAAGTCAAACAAGCTAGATGGTTGGTTGCCCTCAGTGAGTTTGACTTTGAGATCAGGTACATTAAGGGCAAGGAGAACAGGGTTGCAGATGCTCTCAGTAGGAGAGTGCAGGTGAATCATATTTCAGCCATGAGCTCTTATGGGACAAATTTGTAGGAGTGAATCTTGCATGCAGGGCAACATGATGAGAGGTATAAGAAGATGAATCAAAGGTTGCAACAACAACGTGAAGGTGATAGGGACGAGGCATATCACCTTACAATAGATGGCTTGCTCAGATTCAAGAATAGGATTCAAGTACCATATAATAGTAAACTCAAGAAGATTATCCTGATGGAGTTTCATGTCAAACTATATTCATACCACCCAGGATATTATAAGACCTTGACAGTTGTTAAGAAGTTCTATCATTGGTCGAATTTGAAGAAATAAGTGGTTGAGTTTGTTGTAAGATGCTTGAATTGTTAGAAGTGAAAGCATAGTGTAAGCATCCAACTGGTTTATTGCAGCCTATTATGATTCCAGAATGGAAATGGGAGGTCATTTCTATGGACTTCTTTAGAGGATTGTCGAGGACATCGAGGCGACATGATTCCATCATGGTTGGGGTTGACAGGTGAGCAAGGTAGCTCACTTCCTTGCAGTGAAGTCTACTAATTTAGCTAGTGAGGTAGCCCAAATCTTCAACAAGGAGATAATGAGGTTGCATGGAGTTCCCAAGCAGATTGTATCAGACCAACATGCCAAGTTCACTTCCACATTTTGGAAGGAGTTGTTTGCAGACTTGGGGACAAATTTAGCTTTCAATAAAGTTTATCATCTGCAAATAAATGGACAGATAGAGAAGGTTAACATGATTCTTGAGGACATGTTGAGGGTGTATGTCATGCATCAATAAAGGAAGTGGGAAGAGTATCTTCCACTGGTATAGTTTGCATATAATAATGGGTATCATGAATCCTCGAAGATGATTCCATTTGTGGCTCTCTATGGGCAGAGTTGTAATACTCCTGTCAGCTGGAGTGATCCAGTGAACAAGGTATTGATTGGACCGGATATGTTGGTTAAGATGGAACAAGAGATGAAAATTATCAAAAATAACTTAAAGGTAGAGCAGGTCAGACAAAAGAGTCATGCATATCAATATAGAGCATTCAAGGAGTTTCAAGTTGGGGAGCATGTGTATTTGCACATCAATCCCAAGAGGAGCTCCTTGAGGATTGGGTCATGTGCCACTCTGGCACCTCGATATTATGGGCCTTTTCAGATCCTGGAGAGGATTGGACCAGTGGCCTATAGACTTGTACTACCACTAATAGTGAAAGTCCATGACATTTTCCATGTTTCATAGCTTAAGAGATATGTGTAGGACATTGATCATGTGATTGATTGGTCTGTATTGCAGGTGGAACTAGAGGGAGGGTTCCAGGTGGAGCCACAATGCATATTGCAGTGAAAACAACTCATACTCCATAACAGAGCAATAGAACATGTTAAATTGCAATGGAAGCACTTTGGGCCAAATGAAGCTACATGAGAAATGACTGATCAAATGCAAACAATATATCCTTCTTTTTTTGTTTATTAAAGCAAATCAGTTTTTGGTATATGTATATGTATTATGTATGTTTGTCATTGTAAATACCACATTGAGTTTTGTTATAAAGCTCCAATAAGTGATATGTTTGTCATGTGTGTCACAGTTTTCAGGAGTTGTTTATTGTAAATAATACATCGAGCTATGTTATAAAGCTCCATGGGCAGTCTGTTTTTCTTTTCATAAGTGTCATCGAACACCAAGGACGGTGTTCCCCCAAGGGGAAGGGTTTGCAACAACCCTTGGTTGATTTTCCATGTAAATAAAATAAGACAAAGTGTGAAAATTCCTTGAAATGCAGCAGCTGGAATTAATTCTCCCAACTGATTAACAATTTATTATTTTTTCCATTAATATCAAATAAATTGAACTGCAATTTCTTCACAAAATAAAATAAATGTTGTGGAAATAAAAATGCTAGAAACGGAGAAATACTAGCACGCACACAAAAAATTTGACGCCCTTATTTTTTGACAACTGTCCCCAAAAAAACCCAATGTGGGAAAATCGATGCAGCAATGAGGGTTTTAATATCATGTAGCAACATCATTTTTGAATACAATAAAATGTTGCCAAACTGGTAATTCTACCCAAGAGAAATACTGGAAAAAATATACTGAGGGATTTTTCCCTCTCTTCAAACAATCCCAACACCTGACTGCCTCTGAAAAGCAAGTTGTCCACCCAGCTCAACATAGGCCATGTGTCACCCTAGCGCAAGCCCTCTCATGCTCAACCTAGAGTCAAGGCATCCTACCTGTTGCTGATTGGGAAACTATCTATCTAGCACTTTGGAATATATTCCTGACCTCTAGAATTGAAAACGAGCTTCTTTTGAGGTAAATCGAACTGGTCAACTGAGGTTCTGTGCTTCCCCAATGCAACCTCTTGAAGAATAATTTTTGTCTTCCCTTTTTGACTTTTTGGAACTAGAATATCCTCCAAAATGTTGCTCTACTACCCCTCTACCACCTGCTACTCGATCTACTGCCTTGATTTCATCTGTTGAATCTCTTACACTGGAAAATTGAACTGCCCAAATCACTAAGTATCTACACTAGTGTGTTCTCCATGTACCCATCAACCTCTTCTTATGATATCCAGTTGGGACTCCAACGACCATGATTAAAACTTAATCGATGGTTGAGATCATCTCTAAGTTGATCTATGTGAGTTTCTAGAGAATTGTCACCTTTCTCAATTAATTACTATTAATTAACCATTTTTCCTAAGTTAGACTTAGAATTTTTTAATTATGGTTAATTAATTTAATTGGCCCATTTCTAGGTGGAATTTCCAAGAACAATTTTATTTTTTTGGAGAACTCCTGTGTTTTAGCCTCTCCAAAAATTTTCGAGACTAGAACACCATATGATGCTACAAAAACTAACAGTCTCTCTTAGCGAGCAAGGTGTTACAATGTTGAATTGCTCCAACACCCTGTCTTTGCATCACCCTCTCTACACGATTGATGTCTGGCCATTATGACTGCCTACCACTGCCCACTAACTACTGCGCAAGTTTGATTTTTCATTTGTGCTACTACTGACACTGCTCTATTGTTGCCAACTATATATATGCACTACAACTCCCTCTCAATTGTTGTTGTTGCTACTGCAACCACTGTAACTGAGAACCATCTAAAATACTACTGCGCAACTTTGATTTTTCATTTGTGCTACTACTGACACTGCTCTATTGTTGCCAACTATGTATATGCACTACAACTCCCTCTCAATTGTTGTTGTTGCTAGTGCAACCACTGTAACTGAGAGCCATCTAAAATACTATGTCCCTTCTACTAAAACAATTTCTCTACCATACCCATGTGTTCTCTAAAATAAACGAACTTAGATCTGCCTAGAGATTTTGTGAGTATATTTGCAACCTACTCATTTATGGAAACATATTGCAGTTGGACCGCTCCACGTTGTACACAATCTCTAACGAAATGACATTGAATATATATATGTTTTACCTGTCATGAAACATTGGAATCTCAGAGAGCTCGATACAACTTTGATTATAACAATAGACATTGGGGGCCTCCATCCTATACTTGAACAAACTTACCAACAACTTCGGAAGCCATATAGCTTCAAATGTTGTTATGCTAGTTGCCATATACTTTTACTCTACGGAGCATAGTGCTACTAACTTCTTCTTCCTGCTGCACCAAGAAACCATCCCTAATTCAACATTGAATCAATACCCTAAGGTACTTATCATGTCCACTTAACTACCTTCCCAATAAACACTCATGAATCCACATAATTTGACGTCATCCCCTTGGGTATATTTCTCATACCCATACTCTATTGTGTCATACGCATAACTCAAAATGTGCCTCGTTGTTGTCCAATGTACTCTCTTCGGCTCTACCATAAAATTACTAAGAGTATTGAATGCGAAGTAGATATCTGGCCTAACGTTGACCAGATACATAAGAAAACTCATGAGTTGTCTATACAAGGTGGGGTAAACATCCTTGTCATCTGACACATCTATCTTCTTTCAGTTGGTGATCTTGGGTATACAATCCTATATTTTGAACCTTTTCAGAATATATTTAGCATATCTTCCTTGACCAAGGAAGATACCCCCGTCCTTCTGCCACACTTCCAAACCTAGGAAATAATGCATCAACCCCAAGTCCTTCATATCAAACTTTGCTACTAGGTTCCTCTTGCAGTCTTCTGCGAGCTCTTATGATCCTATCAGGAAGAGATCATCCACATACAAAACTAGGGTGAGCTGCTCATCCTCTACCATCAAGTAGTACATGTTGGGATATGTGTCACTCTTGACGAATCCCATTTACTGCGAGTAGCTGAAAATTTGACCATACCATGCCCTAGGAGCTTGATTGAGCCTGTATAGAGCTTTCTTTAGCTTGTACACATGTGTGCGCCTATCATGAGTCTCGAAGCCCTCTAACTGTTCTATATACACCTCCTCCTTTATCACCCCATTCAAGAATGTTGTCTTGACGTCCATTTGGTGAATCTACCATCCCATCTGAGTTGTTAGAGATATAAATGACTGGATAGAAGTGCATCTGGGAACTAGGGTGAATGTCTCCTCATAGTCTATCCATTCTTTCTGTGCATACCCTTTTACCATGAACCTAGCTTTGTACATATCCACACTACCATCTGCAACATACTTAATCTTATAGATCCATCAAGAACTTACAATTGCCATGTCCTCAAGCCTCGATGCCACCTCCAAAACATCATTTGTCGTGATAGAGTTGTACTCTTCTACCATGGCATTTACCCACACCTGATGTTGTGCGGCCTCCATAAATTTGGAAGGTTCTGCAACTTAAGCCACCAATGCTTAGTACCAATCAGGTTATTTGCGCTCTCTCTTGTTCATCCTAGGACCTCCATTAAAATCCTTTGCATCTATCAATGTCTGATGAACCTCTCTTCTAGTTTTACCACTATTGGTGGGAGTTTCAACCAAATCCTCCTCATCCTACCTCTATTTCTCCATTTGTTGTGAACTCACTCGGTATTTTGCACCTAAGGAATTACTAGTACTGGTCACCTTACAAGATCCCTGTGATTGTCCTACTAGTGGTCCCACTGGCCATCGTTGTGATTGCCCCTACTATTGGACCAATGGAGCTTCTACTGGCTCATTTCGATCTCATGTTGGCATCTCACGAGACCTCTTGAAATCTCGGTCCTCCATGAACTTTACTTCCCGTCTCACTACAATCTTCCTATTGCTAGGAAATTAGATCATGTATGCCTTTGAGGTTTTTCTATACCCAATGAGGAACCCCTTATCTGCATTTTGATCCAATTTGGTACACTTCTCATCTCACACATGGCAATAGGCCATGTTGCCAAAGATCCCGAAGTGACTAACTTTTGGCTTCTTCCACGTGAAGACTCCTTTTGGTGTTTTCTTCCTCAATGCCTTGAGGAGTCTTGTTCTGAATATACATTGTTGTGTTACATGCCTCTTCCCATAAAAACCTAGGAAAACCCTAGTCATATAACACTAATTTTGCAACACCAACTATAGTTCTGTTTTTTCTCTTCGTCATCCCATTCTATTGTGGATTATATGGAGTTTCCCACTCTCTTACGGTGCCTTCCTTCACTCAAAACTTAGTGAAGCCTTTATCAATATATTCTCCACCATTATTTTAGTGAAGAACCTTGATCTTCTTCCCTATCACATTCTCCACTAGAGTCTTAAACACCCTGAAATTATTGAAGACCTCATCGTTTGTTGGCTTAGGGGGTCCTAACCCAGGTTCAGAGTTAAATGTGCCAAACAAAAACCCTACACTACTGGCCCTTTCGACATCAACCCACCTAGCGTAGGCTAAAGTCTCACCCGAAGCAGTATGGGGGGATGCTGGAACCAATTTTCCACATCCAGAGATCAGTGTGATGTCATTTATTGCCCTACATCAGCTTTTGCGCAGATCTATAAGCCCCTAGGGCTTGGTGCTACAACTCTCCTTAAACAGCCACTAGACCTTCACGAAGGTCTACGATTGGCTTCTGTAGACCTTTAACAGTTGATTTATCTACTTACATGCATTAGAAAATAACCCCAGATATGAACTTGCGCAGATCCATTTAAGTATTTATTACACATACCAAGATTTCTCACAGTCTTCGCTGAGGTACTTAACATGCATTGCATACAGTTATTAAGACTTATTCCATGGAGTCGCGCATCATTAGATCAATATTTCCTAAATACATTATTCATACACAACATATATCACAAACATAGATATAGAAGTAAACATATAAACACATGAATTCTTCAAGGGTCTTCTTTATTGATCTTCAATATGGTGTTACAGACTGAAAACTACCCTGCGCACTCAACTGCAGGGGTCTGTGCACTCAGCTGTGGACTCTACTTTAGACCTCTACGCACTCAGTTGTAGAGCCTTTCTCCTTCTATCTACTTGCTCCTTACTTTTCTTTTTTCCTATCTTAGACATAAACATGCCTTATACTCTCTAAGACACACCTATTTATAGCCTTTTACATACAATCCCATGGTCCGCGGACCATGGTTGGATCTCAAAACCGACTCAACTTTTACATAAACAAGGGGCTAAAACCCCTTTGACTCCTAACCATCTACACACTCCGCATCCACAAATCACGGAGACTTTATATCTTTTACAAAATTTACATCAAAACTTGGGTTTTTAACCCCAAACTGACCTAGGGGACCCCATCCCAACAGGCCCCCAACACAAAGGTCGTGAATCGCCCTTGAGTCACTCGGCTGACGCTGCGATCTTGCTCTGGTGAGACCTCGAAAACCCATCAGTGAATGAGTATGCTTCCTGCCCTCCAACGTTGTCTAATTCTTCGTCTGTAAATGGCGTTGGGAATGGGTCATGGACATAACCATCATTGAGTTTCCTCAGATCTATGCAGATCCTTATTTCATCCTTGTGTTTCTTCTCCTGGAACACCATGGGGCTCACCCAATCAGACACTTCCACTAGTTCTATGATGCCTGCTGCCAACATCTTATCCAACTTTAAATGAACCTTTTCCTTATACTTAGGATTCAGGCGATACAGCCTCTACTTAACGAGCTTTGCGTCCGGCTTCAGAGTGATTTTCATAACACCCAAGTCTCCTATTATGCCCTTCAGATCCAAAAAATTAGTAGGGAACAGATCATGATATTCGCAGAGTAACTCAACAACCTTATCCACAATAGCGTCGTCCCAATAATCCTTGAATTTTGCAAACTTCGGTTCTGCTTCAGTGCCAATGTTCACTTGCTTGGTTTTCATCGATGCGGTGATGTCTGGGTTCTTTATTTATGGACCTTCGACTTCGCGATGCCCCTCTACCTCTGGAATATTAATATTTTTGGGGTCATCGTCCTCCCCTTCAACTATCACATTATAACATTCCAGCGCATGGTGCAACTGGGTGCTCCAATCTAGTTGGACCCATTCCAGAGGGTCCCACTGTATTCTAAAGATCACTGCCTTAACCTCCTGCAGGGCTTCATCAATGCTCTCGAACCCATCTTCAAAACTGAAGGTCATTAAGAATCCTTCCCTCAATATATCCCACTCCGCGGTGCCATGGCGGAGCTCTGTCTCCAAGTACCAGTTCATAGGGATGGTGTCCAAAGTATGGCAGAATAAATGTACCCACTCCGGTTGTGGCTTTGTTCCATACGCTTTAGTCCACTTTGCTAGGTGATCACGTGGATCATTCCTCCCATCATATTTCTCATTCAAACAAAGGTTAGGTTGACCAAACCGCAATCTCATCATTCTTCTATAATCTTTCCATCCATAAAATCTATCCTATTGCATACCCACCATCGTGTGGGCATAGCGCGCAGTGCCATATCTAGATGGGAAGTGATGATGCTCAGGTACTTCATTCCATGTCAGTTAAACCATCATAATAAGGTAAATTTCTTTTCTCTGACGAAACACACCGCAATGATTTAGACATCATGTTGTAGAGCAACATAGATACTTCATGCATCCTATTCTGCCAGTGCTTCAACTCTTCATCTGAATCCGAGGTACAGGAACTTTCTCGGTCCCATGCAATCCTTCCATCCACCGTCAGGTTAATCCAGTCTTGTTCTCGTGCTGTTATTTTCTAGATCTAGTCTAAATCATCTTCATTTTCTTCATAGTCGCAGATTAGTTCAGTATAGCATGGTCCTTCGGCAGGGTCCAACGGTACTACAACCTGAAGTGATTTCCTTTCAAACGACATTTTCCTCCTTTTCAAGTTGATGACTCCAATCATGTCAATGGCCCAATCAATTCCGAGGAGTGCAAGATATGGATTACTATCATCAACAATCTCTATTACTTCAAAATCAGCTAGCATGCTTGTACCTTCGATATCCACTGTTAATCCATGTAGTCGTCCCATAGGGATGATCTTCTGTTGGTTTTCCATTCTAAGCTGGATCGGAGACCATTACAACGTAGGTCTCCCCATTCTCTCCCATGTCTGTTTAGGCAAAACATTCGCTTCAGACCCCAAATCTAGAATGACCTGGTTCATCTCATAGTCTCCTATATGTGTGATGAGCCTCATCTCCTGCCCTGTTCTTTCCTTATGTTTGCCAATTTTTCTCACTATGCGGTGTCCATCAGGGGCGTTTTCCTTGTAGGCGCACTTGTTTATTAACTCCTACAGGCCTTTCACAACTTTGCTATCGTGCAACAGTTTCATGCAGGTCTCCAAGAATGTGGTCAACACAGAGGGATCAACTTCTGTAGGCGCGTTGGTTTCTGGTACTTTGTTCTGGCTTCCTAAGGTAGATGCCTCAGCGAATATTTTCTTGGCTTCCATAAACGTTTCCTTCACACGCTCTAGATTGAACCCAACTTCCTTCTCTAGGGCCTTGCAGACCCATCCATCCCCTTTAGGTTATTTTCCCTTATCATCCCCAGTTGTTATCCTGCTTCGCAGCACGATATTCACATTCAGATCTTCTTCACGGGGCTCAACTCTCATCATTTGTAAGTTCAGCGTAGGCTGTTGAGGTTGTGCCTTCTTCTCCTCCATCTTAGATATCAACATAGGGCATTCTTATATAGTGTGGTCAAACTGGTTGCATTATTGACATGACAGGCGTGTCTAATTCTGACACTCCCACGCGTAGTGCCTCGGGGTTCCACAATTATAAAAAATAACATGTCTGTCACCTTTGCCAGGTCCTCCTCCTCCTCGGCTCCGTCCTCTTCCTTGATATCCTCCGTGTGCTCCTCCTGCGCCCTACTGTGGAGGCCGAGTTTCTGCTTGCACTCGGTAGGTAGGTGTTCTTTCCATCATCAACTCATAGCTGCGACAGTGGCGCTCATCGTGGCCCACTGATTTACAAAAATGGCAGAACAAATGTTGCGATGTCTGAACGAATTTTTGAAGTAAATAACAATTATTCCTTACATGTTTTCCAGCCACCTGACATAAAGCACACCATAGCGCGGCCCCTGCACTCGGTCCTGTTGGAGCTTCTGGCCTGAAGGGAATTGGTCTTCCTCCTGTAATATAATTTGAGAAGATAGGGCATTGGTCTTTATCATGCCCCTGGCTCTTACAGTTCAGGAACCAGACTTCCTCGCGCACCTCTGGCCTAACCTCCTCTTTTTTCAAGTTCTACAATTCCAAGCAGAGGTTTTGCAACTGCGAGTGGATCTGTTGGACTCCCAAGGTCGCATCCTGAATAGGGGTTGCATGCAGTTTCATCACGATTTCGAGTTTTTCTGCCTAAGTTCCTATCTTTTGTTGTGACAAACCAGTCCTCAGGTGGGGTAGGAGAGAAGCTATGAACCAATCACGGTGCTGACCATCTATGTGCTGCATATTAGCTTCGTGAATCACACATTTCAGCCTTTGATCTAACTCCCAAGGCATCTCATCAACCCTCATCGTGATCTCCTTAAATCCAACTATGGACTGTGAGTCAGACTTAGGCTTACTAAACTCTTTGTTTAAAGCATCCTTAGTCTCTGCTAGCGTTGCTACAGGATGGTCAAAACAGTACTTAATATACCACGTCAGCGCGCGATCTTGTAGAGCAGCAACTAACTGCGCTTTATTTATGTTAACATCAGTAATCTGTTGCGTTGTCCACACAACATTCGCAACAAACCAGAACTGATATGTATCTTCACTCCTTATACCCTTGAAAATCGGTAGCTTCATTGTATTCGACATGGCGGACGATGGTAGTGGAGGTGGAGGTGTGGGCGATGGGGTGTGCACTGGAGGTGGAGGTGGAGTGGATGGGTGATGAATTCGAGTAGCCCTTGAGTGATTAGTTGAACAACGCTGCACAGCAGAGTTCGTTTCGCCCCTTCGTCGTCACTCAAAGGGGGTCCAATCAAAGGTCTATACTCTGATCCTGATCCTTCACGATTCCGAAAGATCCATCCACTTTGCGTAGATCCAAACATCAAGGCAATGGCATAAATGATTTTTTACACAACAACATTTTAATCTAGGTATTCAGAGATCTCAGATACTTACCTAGCAGTCCCTTGAAGAAGCGTTGCTCTACTTCTATGTAGTTGACTGAGGTATTAACCGTGAACTTTGTAACAAATCCTCCTATAATTTGATCATGCCAGTGGTCGACAGCGCGCGATCTTGTCTTCAGAGGCTTCTAATCATCGTACCAACTCTGAAGTCCACACTATTGGATTGTCAAGCTTCCACCTCCCTTGGTCGCCTGCCAACTTAGCTATCCACTCGTATAATTTAATCGGGAAGGTGCAGAAGAAAATTTCGTGTATTTCTGTATACAAATATATGTCCAACCATTGCTCCTTTGACAGGCACAGATTCTTGTTTTCTTGTGCCGCGAATTCGTGAATCTTCCTATCCAACCACTTCTCAATTTCCTTCTTGGTCGAATTCCAATAATGTGACATCACACATCTCCTTAGGTAGATCCCGGTCCCAGCGACGAAACCATTTGTTGGCTTAGAGGGTCCTGACCCAAGTTCATAGTTAAATGTGCCAAACAAAACCCTAAACTACTAGCCCTTTTAGCATCAACTGCATAGCACAGGCTGAAGTCTCACCCGAAGCAGTATGGGGGGATGATGGAATCAAGTTTCCTCATCCAGAGATCAGTGTGATGTCTTTTCTTACCCTAGATCGACCTTTGCGCATATCTATAAGCCCCTAGGGCTCGGTGCTGCAACTCTCCTTAAAGATCCTTTAGACCTTTGCAAAGATCTATGATTGGCTTTTGCAGACCTTTAACAATTGATTTATCTACTTACGCACATTAGAAAATAACCCTAGCTTTGAACTCACGTAGATCCACTTAAGTATTTAATAAACATAACATGATTTATCATAGTCTTTGTGAAAGTACTTAACATGCATTGCGTACAATTATTAAGACTTATTCCATGGAGTCGCACGTCATTAGATCAATATTTCATAAATACATTATTCATCCACATCATATATCACAAACATAGATACATAAGTAAATAGATAATCACATGAATTCTTCAACAATCTTCTTTATTTATCTTCAATTTGGTGTTACAGACTCAAAACTACCCTGCGCACTCCCCTGCAGGGGTCCACGCACTCAACTGCGGACTCTACTTTAGGCCTTCACACACTCAGTTGTGGGGCCTTTCTCCTTCTATCTACTTGTTCCTTACTTGCTTTTTTTCCTTTCTCAGGCATAGACATGCCTTAGACTCTCTAAGACACACCTATTTATAGCCTTTTACATACAATCCCATGGTCCGTGGACCATGGGTGGATCTAAAACCGACTCAACTTTTACATAAACAAGGGGCTAAAGCCCCTTTGACTCCTAACCATCTACGCGCTTTGCATCCACAAATCACGGAGACTTTATATATTTTACAAAATTTACATCAAAACTTGGGTTTTTAAACCCAAAACTGACCCAAGGGACCCCATCCCAACATCCTTGGTCTTCAAGAAGTAGATCCAGGTTTTCTTATAATGGTCATCAATAAAGGTGACGAAGTATTTGGCCCCATTGAGAGCTCTAGTGGACACCAAGCCACAAATGTTTGAGTGTATGAGCCCTAACATGTCATGTGCTCTGTTGTCACTTCTTGGGAATGTTGCCTTAACATATTTCCCAAGCACACATCCTCTACACACATCATCGTGTTCCATGTCGAGTTTTGAAACCCCTGTAACTGTCTCCCTAATCATCTTGAGTGATCCATGGTGTAAATGTCACATTATCTTATGCCATAACTCATTCAAATCCTTCCCACCGCTACTATCATTACCCATTAGTTCCATTAGAGAATCGATCTACAACTTGTACAGCCTATTGCTTCGAACTCCAATTTGTCTCACCTTCTTTTGCCTCAGGTGTTTAACAAACACCTTCTTCCCTAAGAAGTGGACGTCATATCCCTTACCTTGTATTTGGGATACTGAAATCAGATCCATACCCAATCCTGGCACATGAAATACATTTTAGTGTTGGTACTAGTTCTTGACTCCCCCTAAAAATCGATGGTACTTCTTCGCACTTGAGTACACTTCGTTGTGTTTCCCATCATAATATGGAAGTCCATCTACTCCTCATTATAGCTATAAAAATATTCTCTAACCACTATCATGTGAGTTGATGCTCCACTATCTATATACCAGGCACTCTGTGAAGGTGAGTTTGATAAGTAAGCAAATTTCTCCTCTAACCTGGAAGACAATTCGGAAGCCTCCTAAATCTCAATTTTTTCCATGGCTTACTGAAGAGTTTACTAAATACAAATATGTGTGTTATTCACTGGAATAGTTTCTTGGCTTCACTACTACTTGCTAGAACTGCTAATGGGCTTTGCAATTTTTTTCCATCCACCTGTACTAGAAAAATTGAACCCTCTGCCCAACAGTTCAAACTACCTAGCCCACTTCTGCACAAATCTAAAAATTGAGTTGCCAGATTCCCTCTGAATCTGTATGATTTTTCCCTTCCACTTTTGAGCTTCCAATCCTATCAATTGTGCTCTGATACCATGTGAAAATTCCTTGAAATGCAAAAGTGGAGTTAATTATCCTAACTGATTAACAATTTAGTAATTTTATGATTAATATCCAATTAATCGCATTGCAATTTATTCACAAAATAAAATAAACATTTCAGAAACAAAAATGTTGGAAACTAAGAAATACTACCATATACACATAAATTTTCACACCATTATTTTTTGACAATTGTCCCTAGGAAAACCCAATGTGGGAAAATCAATGCAGCAGTGAGGGTTTTTATTATTATGCAACAACAAAATTTTTGAATACAATAAAATGTTGCCAAACTAGCGATTCTGCCCAAGAGAAATACTGGCAAAAATATACTGAGGGATTTTTCCCTCTCTCCGAACAATCTTGACACCTGACTACCTCTTAAAAGCAAGTTGTCCACCCAGCTCTACATAGGCCCTACATCACCCTAGTGCAAACCCTCGCACACTCATCCCAGAACTCCTACAAGTCAAGATGTCATGTCCGTTGTTAACTAGGAAATTGTCTCTCTGACACTTTAGAAAATATTCCTGACCTATAGAACTGAAAACGAGTTTCTCCTTAGTTCAATAGAACTGCTCAACTAAGGCTCTACGCTACCGCTACACAACCTCTTGAAGAATAATTTTGACCTTCTCTTTCTGACTCTCTAGAACTAGAATCTCCTCCATAATACTCCTATATTGCCCCTCTGCCACCCGCTACTCAATCTACAGGTTCGATTTCTCATGTTGAATCTCTTGCATTGGAAAATCGAACTACCCAGATCACTGAGTATGTACACTAGTGTGTTCTCCATCTACCCTTCGACCACTTCTTATAATATCCAGTTGGGACTCTAACGTCCATGATTAAAACTTAATCGATGATTGAGATCCTCTTTAATTCGATCTGTGTGAGTTTCTAGATAATTCTCACCTTTCTCAATTAATTACTATTAATTAACCATTTTCCCTAAGTTAGACTTTGGAAAATTTTAATTATTGTCAATTAATTTCCATTTCTAGGTGGAATTTCTAGAAAAAATTTATGGGTTTTGGAGAAATCTTGTGTTTTAGCCTCTCCACAAAGTTTCAAGACTATAACATCATATGATGCTACAAAAACTAACACCAAGGTAGTGGGAAATGTAGTCCAAGATGAATGGTGGACAAATATTATAGTGGGAATCACTTGCAGTTTTTTAATGGCTATGGAAATTGGCAAAGGAAAAGAGGCAATAAATGGCATTTAATTAAGGAAATAAAGAAAAATAGGAGAAAAGGAAGATGAAGAGACACAAATATGCATGCAAGGAAATTAGAGATAAAATAGAGGAAAATGAAGAAAAAGAAAAAAAGAAAGGAAGAGACTAGACATCAATGATAAAAAGGCATTAGAGAAATAGTTCACAACTTTTGTCAGTTTTAGCTTTTGGCTCTCTTCATCCATACTCTTACACTCTTGCACACTTAAAGCATTCTTGGAGTATCCTAACATTCACTTGGACTTGGAGAGAAGAAAGCAAAGGACAAAATAAATTAATTGTGAGGAGCAGAGAGAAGGTTGGATCAACAACTACAACTGGAGTTCATTGCAGGTAACAGGTTGGATGTGTGATTTGCTTACCGACATTTGGATGCATGGTACATGCATGTGGTTCTTTGGTTATTTTGTTGTCATTGGCACGAGATTTGCCTAGATTGACATTGGTTTCAGCTTTGCCTTGCCATTTTTTGGATAGCCATGATGTAGTGGGTTCTTTCTTTGATTAAGCTTTGGATGGTCGGTAGACTTGGATCCTAGTTGAGGTGGTCTCAGGAAAATTACCAAGGGTCAAGGGTGGAGATGGGATTTCTCCTGAAACTCTTGATGGATGGGTGGAGACAAGAAAATTCATGTAGAGTTGGTGAAGTAAGTAAGAGGCATCAAAACTTGTTTTGATATTAGTGATTCTAGACTGGTTTAGGTGAAATCACTATGGTTGAGGGTTGATGTGATTTGGCCTCTGGAAGCCCTGGTTGGTTCTATTTTGGTTTAACTCATATGATCCCACATTCATGCTTGGAATATGGCTCGGGGGTGATTGGATGAAAGAGAGATTTGGTTCAACCATATCTACGGTTGAATTGTTACGTGGAAGTGCTTCATTTGGTTGGCTTTTGCATATGTTAATATGAGTTATTTTCTTATTGTGATTAATGAACACAAGTATTGGTTGTTATGTTGATCTTATGGATGATTTGTCATGGTTTCTATTTTGGTTATATGTATGGTTCTATGGTGTTCTCTAGTTATGGATCTTGTTTGTAATTTGATAAGTGATTGAATGATTAATGAATGCACGGGCTAACAAGTGTTGTTGCAGCTAGCTTGAGAGGGCATTTATCCTTCATGATGATTATTAGATGAAGTTACGAAGATCATGATTAGATATGCATTCATGACTTGTAGCTTTTATGTTTACCATATGTTTGGCGAAATGTCTATCATGTATTAGGCATGTCTTGGACATGATCCAACCATATTATTGATTGTTTAGACTTGTTATCACCTAATACTTGACTTTGGAAAGTTCTGGGCAATTCTAGTCAGTGGCTTGTAGGCCAGCCTTGAAAATGTGGCATAGATCTCGCAACTACATGCACAAAACTAAAAGATTTCGGTGATAAGCGCATGCAGGAAGGCTTGTGGGTGATGTTGGAGCCTTCCAACCGCATGCACAATGTGTCAAGGGTGTGGTTGGGAGGTAAATCTTGTGAAAAGAAGTTCCAACTCAGGGATTGATCACTAGGGGTGGTTGTCAGACTCTTGAGTGATCTAGTGTCCCTGATGGGTGGCAGTAAGAGTTCTAGTTAGTAGGCCCCACTTCCATAACTGGAACTTGGAGGTCAGGTCATGTCATAGTAACTCTCAACTCATTTTTACCCTGGAGAGATTGTAAAAGCAGGTAAATGTGGGAGGAGAAGTTACATTCGTTTTTTTAATATGTGACTATTTGTATTTGTAATGAGGTTTAACTTTGTCTATAATGATTTTTAATTGTTTATTGTTTCCTAGTTCCACATGCACATAGTTTCTTTTATTTTAAGTTCAAGACTTTTATTTTCTTTGGGTTACAATATCTTTTGTTTAATTGTTGTTTCTTTTAAAAAGGTAATCTCATTCAATATCACTCAAATTATCTTTCATATAATCGATTAAGATGTAAACTTTCAAATATATAAATAAAAAATAACAATTAAACATTTCAAGAAGACAATGAATATTCAAACTAATGCTTTGAATCACTAATTTTATTAATTCAATGAGTTAAATATTCACTTAAAGAGAAGACGATCACACTTATCTTTCTTGCAAGAAGAAATGTTGTAGTCCATATTTTTGTAGAGTGTATAGGTTTAGGATAGTTGTTTGTTTTGCTTTTCTTCCCTTTGTCGATTTTGTAAGCTTTGGGATCGTTCCTTGAGAACTACAAATTTTGACATAGATGAGATCGTGTGTTGGAGGACCTTCCCTCATGGGCCACGTTTCTCTCAATAAAGACAATAGGATTGGGTTGCGTTAGTATTGGTGGACTCAATACTAATCGCGGGGCTATAAAATCCTGGGCAAGTTCTCTTGACTCTTCTCGCAAGCCACCAAGAAGTTCAAAGATGTTGGTGTCTAGAGTGATCCATTTCGAAACATCAACAATATCCTTCCAAATAATGGATTCATTCCTCGAAGATTAATTCAGAGATAAGTACACACATTTATATTTTTCGTAGATTACTTATGCCTAGAGTCTAGTCCCCTAGATGATCTTCCAAACTCCTTTTGGGGTAGAGGTTTACATAGTCCCCAATCCCCTAGATGTTTTGAAATGGAAATAGAATTCCACGAGGCTAAAAGAAAGGGTCTTTCCCCTCTTTGCCTGTCCACAAGAGGTGCAAGGATAGTTGTTTACTTTTGTGCAAAATTCCAATGGGAATCCAAGAAAGCGAGGCATAGTAGACTGAAATAACTTCGATGATTGATTACAAAGGACGAATCTACCCGCATGGGAAATCCACTTGTTACACCATACCCAAATTCTTTTCTCAATTTGCTAAAATCCTATGCGAGTCAACCTTCAGATATTGGTTAGGTTTTGGAATAAACCCTGAGTTATTTTATACCCCTTCCCAAAGCTTCAAAATTGATGGAGAGTAAAGCTTGAATTTTAGAGATTTCCTCCATGTTGAATCCCCACCATATTAGGGAGGATTTGGAGTGATTTGTGACCATGCAAACTCCCATATATAATGTATTTAAAAGGCCTTTCAAACTCTGCAAGTCCCTACTATTTCCATCTAAAAAGATTAGAATATCTTCTTCTTTTTTTCACTGAAATAATAATTTGTATTATAAAGATCTGCGGTTGGCACACAACAAGTACATCAAATGTAATTATGCACATTGTTGGCTAACTGATATAAGACAAAGATAGTAACTTCTACCCAACAAGATATTCTTCTGGCCAACTATAATCGGAATTCTGGAAAATGAACACTTTCCAGTATACTCCCAAAAATTCCAAAACCTCTGCTCCATACGATTCAAATTTTATAAGAGAGGGTTAAATGATCCTGACCATTTCTCCATATCTACTTCGAGCAAACAAGTTGAATTTTGCAAAGGATGTTGGCATGTGGCACAAACCAATTACTATCCAATATGTTTGAAATAAAAATTCTCATGAGTGAAGGTTATGGGATGGGGCAAAAAGTGCCATGTCCATTAATAACTATTTCTCCAATTGTTAACAAGGTTCCTTTAATGGCCATGGAATTTTCATCTTGATTATTATACCAGAGAATATGTAATAATTTTATATAGGAGAAATAATCTTGCATACTTCTAATTCTCTTGATCACATGGCATAATTTATTGTCCCATGGAAGATAATTAGCACCAAAATATCGAACGATCAACTAAGAGTCTCCCAACACCAATAAGGACAATATATGCTTGCTCTTAGATAAGGAAAGTATTTGTGGGAGAGCATATGCTTTTGCTAGATTATTAGACAGTGAGATAAGACCCCAAGCATCTAAAAAAATCATAATATCATCAATGAAAAGTAAGTGGGTTAATGAGCAATGTTGGCTTATTTATATACCTTTGAAGTTGTTCCTTTGCTTTGCATCAAATATTAATCTATTGAGCCCCTTTTCTACCAAATGGAAGAGAAGAAAGAAGGGAGGGCATCCATAATGAAGACCCCTTTCAACACTGAAAAAGTGTGATGTTGGACCTTTTATCAGATGGTCGAAGGAGGATGATCTTATACAATTGAGGACCCAAGTGACAAAAGAGTGGCTAAAACCCAAGTGAATCATAAGCAATCTACATAACCGACTGACCTTGTCAAAAGCTTTGGATAGGTCCACTTTATATAACATTGTTTTCTGTTGACTAGTGTAAAACATGTGTAGGCATTATTGGGTAAGGCTAATAGAATAATGTATTTGCCTTCCCCTTAGGAAACCAAGTTGTTCAAGATAATGTTTTATAAAAGGGCATCATTTGGACAAAGGGAAATAATTTTAGAGATCATTTTGTATATAGAGTTGCACAAATAAATGTGCCTAAATTAATCAAATAAGGTCAAATTAACATATCTAGGGAAAAGAGTAATGAAGGTTGAGTTAACATGGGCCAAAATTTGGCATGTGGATATAGAGTATTCAATATCCTTCAACAGGTCCTCACCAATAAATTCATATCATTATAAATAGAACTATATAGGAAGTCCATATGGACGAGGACTTCTCCCCTTCTAAAAATTGTGACTTTCGAGTTCTTCATTTGATACCTCTTCCATGAGTCAATCACTACCCTGTTGATTTATAAAACTTGGAAAAAGGCCAACTACTTTGAGAATACAATATGTGATAACCCTATGCTCCTGATGAAATATTGATTTGAAGTATCCACAACAATCATCTGCTAGATCCTAAAAGGAAGAGTCACAAGATCCATAAGATCTACAAATTTCCTAGATTGTGTTGATGACCTTCTTGTGGTTGGCATAACAATGGAAATATTTTGTATAAGAATCTTCAGGTTGTGCCAAAAGAGTCTTGCTCTTCATTCTCCATTATATTTCTCTATCTAGTAGGATTTTCCTTCTCTTTCTTATAAAGGTCTTAGTTGCTCCCTTAGGGCATTAGGGAGGGGTAGAACATGGACTTGATTTAGGCAGTCTCTTATCTAGTCCTCCATTTCATCCAAATGCTTTATGTCTTATTCTCTATTTTCCTTTGCCTAAGAGATTATAACATCTCTTGATAATTTCATAATTCTTTGAAATTGCATTGGGGGTGAGTCTCTTGCTTTAGGTCTAAAAGGATTCCACATATATTTGATAACTTAGTGCAAGAATGGCTCTACGAATCAATATGGGTTGAGTTTGAAGGGACTCAGTTGCTTCGAAAATGAGGAGTCATGTTACCACAAAACCTAGTAGCCCTAGTGCAAAGCCTTACTAAGAAACCTAGGTCTTATAGGCACAAGAGTTTAACCACTATCGTCACCTCATTAACTTCTCTCCAACAATTAAGTGGTGGAATTTATCCCAACAAGGAAGGTTTCCCTATAAATGTCACCAAAAAGATATTCAATTAAGTAGGGATCAATGATGATGCAATGCCAAATTATTAAAATAAATATAGCGGCAAAGCCTTGAAAGGCTAAGATAAGAATTGCCTAATGTACAAGTACACCTCCCTGGGACCTTTATAATTTAGAAGAGAGTTCTTATGATTTAGGGTTTGTAATATATGCAAATTTAGGCACAGGATGCCATATAGTAGGTCTATAAATATAGCCTCTAAGGGATAGGATCAACAAAGTAACAATAGGTCATGAAGGAGGCGAGCTAGATGTATGTAGGCAATAGCTTTAAACAACTAAAAATGCATATAACAACAATAAATACCAAGACGTCAACCCTAATTTTAGGGCTTTAGTATGCAATTAATGCTAGATTTTGCCTTTTATTATTTATTAAATGTAATCCCTTGTGTGAGGGCAATGACACATGGACATAAAATTTCTTTAAAATTTAGATTTCAAGCTAACCATATCCCTAGTTACCATGAAATTAAAGAATAAATAAAAATTTACAATGATTAACACCAACTAAACTAGTGCATTTATCTAATTAGGCAACGAGATCAATTAGGGCGAAGTTAATGAGAGAGGGACTTGGATGAAGAGAGTGGAAGACTGAATATCTTCTCTTAGAAACCCCGATGACTTCTCTATGTAGGATATTTTAAGGCCAAAGGATGTGTGAACTATGTTCCTTTAATGGATTCTTGTAAGATAAAGTTATATAAGAATTGAGATTTCAAGGAAAGATGTTGCACTTTTTATATGGCACACATAGAAACCTTAATTTCAGAAATATAACATGCAAAATGGAAGAAAATGACATTACACTTACACAATTGCAACAAGAATCACTTCAATGAATGCCAAAAGTCTCTCCATGCAAACATCTCCCTCTCAAGAAAATTTGCTCCACAAAAATATCACATTGCATCAAAGAACAAAGACAAGAGATAGTGTGCACTCCTTTAGAGAAGAATAAATGAGTGAATGATGATGATAATTAATGGAAATTGACTCCCCTTTATTTATACGAGGGTAACCAATTAACTTTTTCATAATTTTACAAGAAATTCCCTAGAATGTTTTATTGAACTATTCAACTAGGTCAAAGGTCACAAGTTGACCTTGAGATAGCTCAAAAACATAATAATAATGCTAAACAATTCGCATGTGGGAATAAAGACTTTCCACAATGATGTCATCCTCTGAGAATGAGCAATATCCATCAAGAAAGTGATGAAATGGTCCATGACTGCTCCTCACTCTAAGAAACCATCAAAGTGCATGGGTACATTTCCAAAAGGCACCTCCTCCACCATGATGTCATCCATAAAAATACTTATGTCACCCTTCTAGGGCATGTAGGGATGAAATGGCATCATCTATGGTAAGTGTTGGCATCAAGGCATGGTGTGCTCGTCTCAGTGACATCCATCCTCATTTAGGATTTGGAACAAGGCAACGTCCATCAAACATGGCCAATGTTAGCTTGGGGAAGTCTTGGGTCCATCTGGGCATGTCATCAATATGTAATGCCTTAACTCTAACTTAATTTTGTAGCATCTTTAAGCACATCAAGAGATGTGGAACCATGTTGAATATGATCAAGGCCTAATGCTCATCTCTAGAGAGGTAATGTTGGGGGTACAAGGTCACATTTTCTCTCATAACGAGGCAAAATTTCCTTTGGAGTGTACTAGAGAGGAGTCAATCCATCCCTTAAGGGATCTTCGTTGTATGTGTGATACCACCTGAAACAAACCTCTTAAAATCAAGTGAGATCAACGTCATTAGGGACACAAAACCATTAAAACATCATAGTGGACCATATATAATGTTAGGGGCACATAAATACTTCACACGAGGATTACCTTCAAATGTCTTACTAGCTAAAAAATTGTAAAGAAGTTACCTCACTTATATTAGGGATGATTAGGTCAAAAACTCCATTAGGTGTTTCCTCTTGCAAGGGAAGTGACATGTCCTAGGTAGACCCATTAATCCATATGTGTGTGTGTGATAATGTGGTCCTAGAGTCAAAAAGATTTTAAGGAAGATGCCAAAACCATGAGACCAACTAATGGAGTTCCAACATCCTAAGTATGATAATGTAAGGAGGGAGAAATCACAAATTACCCCTTTCATCTGCCTACTTTCTCCACCGCTCTAGTGTGCCTTTTACTTTAATAATTTATCTTTATTTGATGCACAACTTAAGAGACCAAGCTCGTTTTGTGCTTTTCCAATACCCCTTAAATATGTAGTCGTTTCTTGCTCATTAGGGCTAGGATATTTAAGAGTTCCTTTATTTTAGATGATGCATTAAATGATTGAGTATATGGGTGATGGACAGTGAAGGGGATAGAGCTAATGCTAGGTTTTTTCCCATGTGCTAAATAAGTCCCAACCATCTTTTACATTTTACATTTTCTTTCTATTGTGGACTTATATGTTTTTATCATTCTTTCAGCTGCATGAAAATCTAGGAAGTTTCTGAGTCGTGACTCAAGGAAGTGGATATAGGGCATCAATCCTAATTTACCATTGACAATCAACACAAATAATGGAGATGAATATCACAGAATGATGGAAACTATTATGTACATAATATCATGGACATGATATATCAATCAATGCCCCCTATTAGTTCCTTTCCTAAACCATAAGGCCTTAGAAGAGGTCCTACTAGACGAGTCAAAGGCCAACCTCCCAAGTGAAGTGTAGGAATAAGGATACAATCAAGATTGGTCAATCATCTACTCTATCCCGTGATTCATATTAATATGCCCTTAACATTAAATGAAAACATATGATTGCTAAAATGGTTAAAGTATCAATTAACAAATGACCCACCTTACTTCGACAAGAATGTTAGATGGGAGCAAGCACTAACCAGAGCAATAGGTGGAGGGCTTTGACACAAAGGTATCTAAAGACCATCATAGGGTTGTTGGTTGGATCACTATTAAATGAAGAAAATACAATTTTTTCCTATGGGTTACCCACTTTTGGCGGGTGACGAGTTCAATTCTAGGATAATAGATCGAGGGAAGTCACCTCCAAGGCTTGTGTCCAACAACATTTTTTATAAGAGGGATTGACTTAATGTTTTAGCAATTCTTGTGTCCCCAACGCTATTATTATTCTAAGTGGGCATTGGTTTCGGGGTGATTATGTTAATGAGACACACTTCTTTCAACTTGTCAATCAAAAATCTGATAGGGTACCTAAGTGTGCCAAAGAGCCTCAAAATTATTTTGACCCCAACATGAAATTTAGACCCCCCTGCATAATGATTCTTCCAGGATGAAAATAAGATTGCTTGAATATTTGGCCCCAATATTTTTTTTCTTGTCTAATACAAATCTTGATAAGTAAAAGATATATCCAATTATTTTGAGAAGAGATCCAAGGTAAGACTAGACCAGATTAACCAATCCAATATACATTTTAAGTTGTTTTCCCTCCAACGATAAATGGGATCCCTAGATTTGGTAAAAGCATTAATGGCCAAAAAGTCACAGGATGGAAGGGACTTCCAGAGAAAATTTGTAGCATTCTCTCCTTCCATAATCACTTCTTGTTGGAAAAGTATCTATGGAGAATGTATCCCAATAAAACAATCTATAACCATTTTGTTTTACAAGATTGCATAATCCTCTATAATTTAGGGACAAAATTTTCATTTGGAAACCCTCAAAGGGGTCGATGATCTATGATCCTCAAGGATTGATTTATAGTTTCATGATTGGATCTCTGAATTTGCTTGTCTCCAAGAAAGAAAAGATTTATTACCTCGACAAGGAAGCTTTCAATCCCATTATCTAGAAATTCCTAAGCCACTACCAAAATTAGGGATGAAGTCCCCTAAAGAATCTGAGCCCAAGGGAGAGGGATTGTATATTTAGAACAAAGGTTGTAATGAGAGGAAGGGATTTTTTTGGGGGGGCTCTACCTTAAGGCCACAGTCAAGGGTGAGGGCTACAATTGAGAGAGAGTAGGTAGAGGGAACCAAAATAACCGAGGGACCAAAGGAGCATACGGGAGGGGTTGAAGGGAAAGAAGGTTTGTAAGGGAAGCCAGATAATCACTTGGGGGATTGGGAAAGGGGGGTAGCCATTGGGAAACTAACTAAAGAAGAAAAACCAATAGAAACATCCAAAGAGGAATGGGATGTTTTGTTCATAGCTAGTGAGGGAGGGCCCTCCCTAGAATGATAGGGGGGCTTGCCACAAGTGTGACCTTTGTGGAATGGGTCTACGTGGAAATGGGGAGTTCCTCTGGAGAGATAGTAGGAGTAGGCGAGGATGGATAATTTGAGGATGACATGGTTGTACCTTGGGTTTCTTTTAAGACCCGAACCCGTTGCTTGAACATAATGCAAATCGCATATGATAATCGTGTGGAAAGGTTGATGCCAACTAGGATATGAGCCATCCCCATATAATTGGTGAGGATGAAAGAAAATTTTGTTTCATAAGAGAAACCTAAAATTCCCCCCATCTCTCTGAAAACATCTTATGACCAAAAGATGAGTGGTTGCCCTGGTAAATGATCCTAAATCATGATAATTGCCAACTTCTTTGACCAAGCATCAAAGTCAAAGGTCCATTTATTGGGGAAAAGGGCCCGAGAGCCCTAATGTCATCACCCTTGTAAAATATTATGGGCATAGTCTCCCAAAGCCGTAATCTAGTCCATCCAACCCTTTGCTAGTAACATGCATTGTGATGTATATCCAAGTATTCACACGAAGTTTAAGTCTATCAATTTTCAAAGGACCGCCATTAACATTCACTTGCTAGCAAACCTTCCCAAAATGGGATCTTCTTTCATTTTATGTACTTCATGGAGGCAAATGTCTTTACCTAGCACTAAGCCTAATTCTTCCACCTCGTGCTTGACACGTTTATGATTTTGTCTAGAAGCCTCCCTAATAGGTGGAACTGGGGAGACAAAAGGTTGGGGAGCGAGTACACTCCCACTTTTCATTTTATGGGTGAGGAAGTTGCTTAGGAAATTGGTCGATTGTGTGGGTGGAATGAACGATGGATACAAAACTAATAAGAGGAAAGATAACTAAGTAGGGGAAAGAGTAAGCAAAGGGACATCTAACAACAAATGGGACCGAAGAATCTACTCCGTGAGCTAGGTTTGATAGACATTGGAGTGGTGAATTAATCATGCCAGCTAGAGGAGAGAGCCCCTCCTTGGAAAAACCTCCTCTCATTGGGTGTATGACATCGAGATTTAACACGATCTCTAAAACCACCTTACAAAATGAGTTGTTTACCTCTAAAGGAGCATGCATCACATGATTTGACAATGTATACAGATTAAAATATGTAGGGGGAATTAACATAAGGGGCTCATAGAGTGGGCCCTTCCATGAATTGGTCCCAAGACTTACCACAATTAGAAGGGAGAGGAAGGGAGATCAAAATAGTGTAAAGTGAAAGGGTTGAATTAGTGCAAGATTAAACCCATGGTGAATCAAAAGTTAGGCAACAACAAATGCCTCCATTGAACCCTTGTCCAAGTTCGAACTAGTTATGTCACAAAGAGTGCCTTCAAGAACCATTTCCTTTTACTTTCCTTACACTTAATATATATGGCATTAACTCCATTTCCTTTTACTTTTCTTAATATATATATGACATTAACTTTATCCAATTTTACAACGTAACTATTCCTAAGTCTCACCATTCATATAGATCTTACCAACTTTAGTACTTTAATTTTCACCATATTCAAAATTAAAAATAACATTATAATAAATATTCAATCTAGTTACCTTTATTTGTACTATAAACCTAATTAGTTCTAGGGAATGACAAAAATCATTATAAGTAAATTCCTTTTATTTGTGAATAAACCTAATTGCTCATAGGGAATAGTGACCATCATCAATACATTAAATAAAATCAATAAATCAAAAGTCATGTCATAAAGAAAATTATTTTCAATGTACATTTATATACATCATCCTATACCATAATAATTATGGTCTCATTCCATGCTAACAATTATTTTTTATTTTTATTTTAGATGTCTAATTAATAAACCAATCTAGTTGATTATATTGGTTCGTATAATTTTTTTTTGGGAGAAAATACCATGACAATATTGTGACAAAGTCACACGCCTTAAGCAATAACGACATCACAATGTGATTGCTCCCCAAAATTAGATGAAAAAAACATTTTTATCAAGTTATATATGTTTATGCAAAATCGTCAAGGTAACTTCTTGAGTTCTTTTACTTAGGGATTTATCATTGATTGAGGAAAAATTTGATTCAGAAAAAACCCCACAATCTGTGACATTTGAATTTGTCATAAACAATAGTGCATTAATCTATGTCAATATGAATGTAAAATTCGCCAAGAGGTATGCCACACATTGTCAAATACATTTAGAATGGATGTTCAGGCGTTCTCAAATTCTTTGATTCAATAGTTAGTTTATAGTTTACAGTAATAAGGTCACTCAAGCATTTTGGAGAGTGAGAAAAGTTATTAAAGGTTGCCACTTGATGATAGGGTTGTTGATTGGTGTTAATGACAAACATAATGAGTTATTAATGGTGTTAAGGAAACGTTGCATCTTTCAATTCTCTAAGCGCATAGAAGTAGGAAAGGTTTGATTAAAGCTTCACGAGTCTTAAGGAGGACCAAACCAACTATATTTAAATCATTTCAATTTTCAATTTTAAGATTCTACAAATTTACAATGCTTTAATGCTCAAGAAGAACATAGTATCGCTATAACCTCTAGTTGATATTGATTTTGAGTTCAAAAACTGACACGATTTAACCAAGTTATTAATTAGACGACTCAATTCCTCATAATAAAGCAATTGATCTCCAATGTATGTTGAGTAGTTTTTTCAGAAGACAAATACTTTGACTTTGAGCAAGTGTGACAAAATATTCCTTCACCAGTAGAGAGTGCATTGAATTTCTCCAGATTAGTTTTAAATTACGCCACTGTGTACCTTAACACTTCCACCTTTGATGCAAGGGGGACAATTGCTCCCCTAGTGTGGGGGCTTTAGATTTATGCTACATGATTTGGGTTTACAACATGCTCACCATACCCATAGTGTAATTGGAATTGAGCCCACTACAAGATCCACTATGATTCAAATGATGACCAACCCTAGCTCCTCACTCAATGTAATGGAACTATGAACTATATTAATTTTCAACATGTCATTAATTTTTCATTAACAAATCTTAAATATGATTTCATCTACAACATAACATGCTTATCTTTTCTCATAATGTAATTAGAATTTAACCCACAACAAAATCCACCATAATAACCAACCCCTGCATTTCACTCAAATAAGTAAAACCATAACCTACATTAATCTTCAACATATCACTATTTTTGTTTGTTTGTTAATGAATCTTAACCAGACATCGCTCATAACTCAACATGCATACCAAATGTGCTTCTTCACCTAATCAAATTCTAAGTGGTAATCAGCATAATTTTATTTTCAAAGACCTTTGACTTGCTTGTTATCAAAGGTGATGATAATTCATGTAGCCAATGCTAGTTAGAATAATACTCACCCTAGCCAATTTAATTATAATGCCGAACACAAAGCAAGCTGCCTCTAGTATTCGAAGCCACAAGTGACACTCACACCTTCATGTCTCACTACTAGGACTACAAGCGTGTAATAAAGTAGCCCATCCTTCCTAAATGGGCCTTCTTTTACGAGAATAAATCGGCTTCGTATCTAAGAAAAAGCATCCGGAGCCCTCACATTTCTCCGCAGTAATCATGATACATTTTGTCCAAAATTAATACGATTTCGCTCAGACCGTCTATATCTCCCACCTATTAAAATAAACCTCCAAAACTGGCGGTTTCCTCTGTGATTATCAACAAGCTTCTGTAACGCCAAGCTACGGTTCAGGCACCAGCAAACCGCGATCTGCGAAGCGCCAGCAGCAGGACCGTCGAATAAATATATCGTGGCTCTATATTTCATAGGGCCTGCAGGGTCGAGGGTGGGAGGATCACAATGGATTATAATCGGCTGAGAAGTGGGGGGAGCCCCGTTTATTCTCGGCAGAGGAGCGGAGCCAGCAGCACGAGCACCAATTCATCATCTTCTCCTTCGAGGTCCCCGGCCCATCCTGCCGCCGCTGCTCATCATCACCATGTCCGGTCCGGATCGACCGCGCTCTCCAACATCAAGAGAACTCAGAATTATGCCGCGAAGGCTGCCGCTCAGCGTCTCGCCCAGGTCATGGCTTCTCAGTCCAATGACGATGACGATGAGGACGATATGCCCTTCCGCTACGGCTCTACCCCCTCTTCCAATTCCTATGCCAGCGCTACCAGTATTCACAACATCGGCTCCTCCGCCAAGGCTACCCGATCACCCTCTCCTGCGGTAATTTCTCTCCGTCTCTCTGTTTTTTCAACTAGATAGTCGAAGCAACTCTCAAACTTCTTATCTTTGGATATGATTTGTGAAACTTAGGGCTTCAATCTTAATAGCCACACGGACTATGTAAAACTGCTAGATCGAAGCCTAACTTTGAAGAATTAGGGATGCTTTTGTACAGGCTAATGAAAAACAAATTATTCAATGAATTTTTGAGAGGAATTCTGTGAATATGGAGAATTTTTGCCATTGCAAGAGCTTTTGAATGTTAACGGTCCAGAGCCCTTCTGCAATTAGGCAAGGGTATCGCTCAGTGGGAACAAAACATTGGTTGTGAAATGAATTAAGATAATGTAACCAACAAATGACCACAAAAGCAGGCCAGTGGGATTAAAAGTTATACAATGTGGGACTGTGAAAGCAACTCCTATATCAATACTGAAAGCAAAAAGTTGAAAAGAAAGGAAACGGATCTAAGTGCCTTGCTAAGTTATAAGATAACAGTATAGCAAAAAGATAAGACAGTTGAAGTGCAGTGATACAGTAGGAAGGCCAGAGAATGTAGGTCTTGGCTGAGCGACTGCGTGGGACAGAGAGGATGTCAAGTCCCGCTGGTGCTCATGACCAAAGAAGGGTAAAGGGGGTACATATGAATGACACTTTTGAAGGAAACCCACATATGATCAATGATTACAGCATGCAAAATCCAAAGATGCGTATCTATTTTGTGAAATGTGCCTGTACAGGGCAAAATGCATTTACATTTTGTGAAATGCACTCATATAGGATGAAACACGTTTCCATTTTGTGAAATCTGCCCATACAGTACAAAACATGTTTCCATTTGTTGTACGAAACATATTTTCATTTCGTGAAACATGCCTGTACAAGGCAAAAAGTGTTTCGATTTTGTGAAATACATTTCTGTATGGCTTGGAAAACGTTTCTGATGCGTATGGTACACACTTTGTAACCGTACTCGCGTTTCTATATATTTTTGGGCTTGGTCAAGGGGGACTGACATTTCATGCAGCCGTAGTCTAAGGAAGGATCAATTTTGCCCGGAAAACAATGGAAATTCTGACATAATTTTGATAAAATCTGGTGGAAATTTTTGGAAATCTGGGTTATAGCTGTGAAGCTTAAAGATTTTGGGTGCCCAGGGGTTTTCGATGGTGCTGAATCCATTTCCACCATAAAAAAACATGATTCAAGCACTCATGTTAGATTTTTGAAAAAATATAACTGGATTCTGGGGATTTTTGGCCATCCTGCTGAAATTGACATTGACGCCTCAGTAGACAACCCCTTTCCTGCAACTTAGGTAAGGAGACATAGTTCTACTTCACTCTCTACTACAACTTGAAAATTTGTGAGGATAAGGCTGCCCGATGCCGGCATACTATTGTTAATGTGAGAATCCTTTTTTTACCATATGCTTCTTCTTAATACTGCGTGGCAAACATGTCATTCCCCACTACAGGATCACTACAGTGTAAGGTAGCTATCTTACAACGCTCTTGAAATATCTCTTCAGTGAAGAAGCCATGGGTGGGGGGCTAAGTATTGTCCCAAATTCACCTCAGACTTGCACTTAGACCAAACCACATAAAAACAGACCCTTTGCACAGGAAAGTCAAATCATGAGGGATGGAATGTGTCTCTATGGGTATTCAAGACTTGGTGGCGAGATTAAACACGACCCCACTTAACCAATTAAGCAAGACCCTATTGACAAGTGAGAATCCTTGTGTCTTAGAATTTTGTCCAATGTAGTAGTTTTTCAAACTTAACGAGATTGAAGGCCACTTTGCACAGAACACATAGCTGTGAGAATTAGGTTTGCTTCATACATTTTGCTGATTGTGAAGTGCGAGAACCATCTGCACCATATTCTGCAATGTATTTTTTTGTTATGGGAGATTTTGGATCACGATGCTTAATTCTTATGGCCTCGGCTGGCTATACTGTGATTTGAGAGAATTAGTGTAGCTTTGCAATGCTTGGTTATTGAGTAGTTTAAGAGCTATTCTGCTTTAGAATGTGAACAATTTAGTGGAGGAGCTATTGAATCTTGCTGGGACACAAGGTCACCATAAAGTTTACACTCATGTCAAACATAGTTTGCAAAAATAAGGACTGCTTTATCCTGGCCAGCTAACGTATAATAGCAGGAAGTTTTGCAACTTATTCTGTTATAATTTTTGTAAATAGGAGCTTTCGAATCTTAATGGGAGTTTAGGGTTGCTCTGTGCTGATGCCAAACCCATAAAACATACACAGGTTGGAGGAATCCGATCTGCTTTACATTGGCTATCTTGTGAACTAAAAGTCATTTGTGTTGGGTTATATAAGAGTTATTGGATCTTCTTAAAGTCTTGTGGTCACTTCAGTCTCATGCAAAACTGCCAGACTAATGATTTCTATAGAATTAGTGCTACTTTTGATTTGGTGGTCAAGTTGTGGCATAAGAGCCTTGTGTGCCTGATTCTTTTATGAATTTCATAAAGATGAAAACTCTTGAATCTTAGTCAGATTGGGGCCATTTGCTGATATGTAATATTATCGTATAAAACATTTGTTGCTACAATACGAGTCAGGAATACTTTGTACTATCTAGCCTATGGAAGGTGTAAGGCCCTTTGTATGAGATTCTATTATAACTTTTGTTAATATAGGAATTAGTGGATCTTAGTGAGACACTTGGTAACTTTGGTGCTACATGATACCTATAAATCAAACATGGTTTTCTAGCATGTTTACAGATAGATCGACATCAAGCGAAAACTCTATACATGTTTGTACATGAATAGTCATATCATAGGCAAGTATGTTTGGAAGCCAAACTCAAGGAGCAAGAAGGCCTACTTTCTTGGAATTACAAGGCTTTGTTGCTTATCCATTGTCATTGCATGTCCTGCCATGTATTAATGTAGATGAGGGTTCAATCTATTGTCAAGTGGCCCTACATTGAATATTATTGCATGGACATATGAAATATGATCAGTGAATAGAGGGCATGTTTGGTTGGGCTTTTGTTGTTTTATGGCTTTTCGTGGACGAAAACCCCCAAATTTGTCAGCAGTTTCGAATTTGAGTATTTGCAATGATCGCCTTTGATGTGGTTTTATATCACTCCTATATGTTAGCTGATCTAATTTAGCACAATGTTTGCTTGAGAGTTGCGTTGCTCAGTAATGATGAGAAGTCAAATTAGTTGAATCATATATTGGGGATTTATGTAGTCATATTTGGGAAAGGGATTTGGAAGATGCATTGGACAAGTATGGACCTATCATAGAGATTGGTCACAAGACTTCTCCTAGTTCTCTATTCTATTAATTAATTGAGTTGGAAGATGCTTATGATGCAAAGATATAGTTTGTGGTTCTCATAGGTATAAGTTTGATTACAATTGCTTGCAAGTTTTACATGCAAAATGTTTAGTGAATTTTTCATCGTTTGATTATAGTTGTTAGAAATGTAGAGGAATCTTTAGATGACTTGAATTTTGTGTTATTCTATCTAGCATACTGCCATCAACATAATAGAAGCTTTAGAAGGATAATATTTGAGGAGATGTTGATTTAGCTTTTCACAAGTTTCATAATAAGAACACTATATTTTTTCGATCATGCTTCCTTTAATCTGCGAAAGCATTGCAAAGAATCAAGGTATGTTAGGCACTTGATGTAGCCCGTTTGCATAGGTGAGATAACCCTTGAGGGTCAACCATCAACCATGAGCACTTTCGTTCGACTAAGTTAGCATAAGAGGTGGTACTTTTTCATCAAAAATTCACGTAGAACTTGCACTTAACCCAATGACTTATTCGTTCCTCCAAGGAAATTGAACCTGGTGGGTGGTATGACATGCCACTACCTTCACCAATGAACCTTATCCAATTCGTTGATCACTATGTTACAATTGAAGTTGTGGACTACATGAACTAAGATGACATGGAATATGCTATTAGGAGAAATGATGCCCTTGAGTTTAGAAGCACTTATCTTGGTTCTATATACGACTTTCATGTGGTTTTTATTTTTTATTCTTTTATTAAAATTATTAATTTTTAGGATGTCTGTTAAGGCGTCCATGTAATACATCAAAGGGACTGATTAGTGAGAGCTATATATGGGTGTTATGTGTCATTAATAGATTGATTGACATGCATCTAGAGCTTTATTTTATTTTCCATGTTTCTCTATGCAAAATAGGTGATTTTTTCTTAGCATTTGAACATAATATGCCTTTTTGAAACCTTCAAGATATTTTAACCTGCATGTGCCTAGAGGGCATATTAAATCTTCAATAATTGAAGTGCATGGCTTTGTTATTTATGTTTTTAGTGAAAAGGCCCATGATGTGCACCTCTATTACCAATATAGCTTTGTATTGACTTAATACTTTTCTTTGTTATATAATCAAAGCCTTTGTGTTTGCTTTTGAATTGCCTAATTTCAAGCATAACAAGCATACATGATTACCTCACAAGCAAAGTATATGCGTAGACAAGTTGGTTGCATTGAAGGCACACTTTCATGTTACCTTCTCACAACTCCAAATAATCTCATGGTATTTTCATCCCTCATGATTGTTTTGTTTTCCAAACACCATATATTGTTTTGTTTTGATCCCTCATATTTGAGGTTTCCATTTGTCTTGCATGTTTCCCATAATGGACAATGCTTACTTTCTTCCAACCTCTTCTTCATTTCTCTTGGGATCTTTAGATACATCTATTAGTTTCTATGACTCCTCCTCTGTCACTTACGTTACATGCTTTTCCTAGGTTATTTCATCCACTGACCCATGGCCATTTGCCCCCTTATTATTGTACAATGTTTATTGGTACAATCATGAGTATAAATCTATGCATAAACATCTTCATTTTTTTCTTGTCCATAATTTATTCTGTCCATCGTATGCAATGAGTATTGCCTCCCCCTTCAAAGTTTAACAGAAGAAGTGGAAAGTTTAACAATAAAGTTGGATTTATCACACTACCTCAACCTATGATATTCCCAATCAATGTCATTTGATTATTTTCTGGCACCCCACTTTTCGTTGTTTTCCACTCCTAGATCTGCCAGGCGAGCTATTCAGACATTTAATACCAAAAATGTCGCTGATTGGAATGGGGCTCTAGTTGAGAGCAGTGTTGTGTGAAGTGGGGATGAAGCAAGTGCATTTTTTGGAAGTGAAACATCCCAGAAGTGTCTATATATATATATCATTGCATTTATATTAAAAAACATCTAGAATGTCAAATTATTTGTATAATATATGAAAGTAGGCATAGTTGTACATAAGTCAAGATAGAAATGGCATCTATAGTACATTATGTAGAAGAATTGTAGTGCTGTAGCCCCAACCCAGTTTTAAATTTTTGCACAAGGTTTAATGCCCAAACCGCAACATGACATATAGCTAATGTAATTGTTTGCTTTGCATTCAACTTAAAACAAGAGACTACTCTACTGTTTTTGACTTTCAACACCTGGTACAAGAAATTAAATGCAAGCACACCACAAAACTTTTACACAGATTTTAGTGTAATGACCCTGAAAAAACCCACAAGGGGAAAACCAGTTCTAAGGAGGATTTTAATTGCTCTTAAAGAAAATTTTTACACATCAGAAAAGAGCAGTGTTCCACGGGGACGCGTCCCCCAGGGTGGGGTGCGCGCACCCCACGCACCCGGGACGGGGAGACTCTCGGGGGTGCGTTTCCCCACGTCCCCCTTTTGGGGAGACTCGGGGAGACGCAAGGGGGTGCGTTTCCCCAGTGTGGGAGACTCGACTCCCCGAAAGGGGTACTTCTGGGCGTCCCCCCCAAAAATGGGGTTCTTCTGGGCGTCCCCCCGAAAATGGGGTTCTTCTGGGCGTCCCCCCGAAAATGGGGTTCTTCTGGGCGTCCCCCTTCATTTTTGTCTAATTACCCTTTATAAACCAAAAAAAAAAATTAAAAGAAAATGAAAATTAATTTATTAAAAAAACATAAAAAATAAAAATAAACTAAATTAATAATTACAAATAAAAAATTACATTAATATTGAAAAGTTAGGGTTAAAACTTAATTCAAGTTTTTAGTTTTCACTTGCCGCCATTCATGAATCATTATGCTCTTACGGTTTACCCCTCAACGCATTTTTTTTCTTCCATTTGCTCTTCAAACCTTCAGCGCATCCTCCCTCTTCTCCACGCAGTCCACGCAACGGCTTGCTGTTAGGTTCAGGCTTCAGCGCTTAGGAACAGTTGAAAACTTGCAGTTCTTGCTCCACGCAGGCGGCAGGCAGCAACGTATCTTGCTCCACGCAGGCGGCAGGCAGCAAGGTATCACTATCAACAGCAGTGGCAGCGGCATCCTCCCACGCAACGTATTAACAGAGGCATTCCTCCCACGCAACGGCAGGCAGCAACGTATGGTGGGAGCATTGTTGTTTGAGGAGGTGCGGAGGAATTCCAATATAAACTTCCGTGACAGCAGCGGCAGGCACTGGGCAGCATCCTCCCACGCAGCGTATCAAGTTTCAAGTTCAACAGCAGTGGCATCAGGCGGCAGCGTATCAAGATTCTGATTCAACGATTCAGCAAATTTGCAGTGGCATCCTCCCACCCAGGCGGCAGGCAGCAGCGTATTCAAACAAGAAAACTCGTTTCTGAGGTGATTTTGTGGATTTTTTGCTGTCTCTGAGGTGGTTTCGTTGGGCTTCTCAGCCTTCACTAATCGGGCCATGTATTATTTAATGTTATTATTAATTATTAAACTGTTTTAACTTGTACCAAACCCTCCACGCAGGCAGCATTGCTGCTATACCATCGTCCTCCACCCAGCCGGCATCTTTGCTGTAACTGTAAGCCTGTAAAGTGTAACGCTATTCCAAAGTCCAAACTTCCACGCAGCTGCTCCAGACTGTACACAGTGAGTTTGACTGCAATTTTTTTTTCATGTTTCACTGTTAAAGTTTTGAAGTTTTTTCATTTACATGGCATTAAAAATTAAAAAACTCAGAACTGTAAATTCAATTGTTTGTCAAATTCACTGTTAAATTTTTTTTTTTAAACTCAGAACTGTAAAATTTAAATTGTTTGTTAAATTCACCGTTTAAATTTTAATTTTTTTTAAGCAAACCCTTCTTGCAGGGCATTAAATAATACAAAATCTGCAAAATAAACTATTTGCAAAATGAGTGACAGCAACCAAAGTGGCAGTGACAGTCAAACTGAAAATGAATATGATTCTCAAACGGAAACAAGGAGTCCTCTTCAAACTGAAACGCCACCAACAAGGAATGAAACCCATTTCAGTAGTACAGCTAGTGCTGATGTCATTTCAACGACTCCAATGGCAACCCCATCAAAGTCATTGGCAGAATATGCAAAGGGGACATTCAATCCAAGCAAACCTCTTTTGCTATATGCTACCAAAATCACTGGCTCTTCAACCCAACCAAAACCGGGAAGCACAAGAGGTGGGACACGCCATTGGAAATGCAACATTTGTGCCCATTCTTGGGCTGGGAGTTATAGTCGTCTCAGGATGCATCTTTTGGGTGTAGGTGGCAAAGGGGTTAGCATATGTTCACATTTAACACTGCTGCAAAAATCAGAGCTCTTGAGAATGCAAATGGCAGCAGATGCAAAGGGCATGTTCTCAAGCAAAAATGTCATGGCCCAACCTCAAGAAAATTTTAATGAAGCCACAAGCTCAAGAAGAAAATCAAAGAAAGATATGCCTCCACCATCTCATATTGGGACTAAGGGTTCCCGCTCTTGTGCAGTGGGACCAACTCTTGCAGGGATGTACAGTAAGTTGAACCGTGATGATACAGATGATGCCATTGGCAAATTTCTTTTTGCCAATGGAATTCCTTTCCATGTTAGTCGTTCTCCTTACTACAAGGAGATGGTCAAGGCAATTGCAACAACAGGACCCTCATATGTGCCCCCAGGTGAACATAAGTTGAGGACAGCGATATTAGAAAGGCAAGTGGCCAATATTAATGTGCAAAAGGAAACTTTGAGGTAGACATGGGCGAGGGAAGGTTGTTCTATTGTTATGGATGGTTGGACAGACATTGCCAAACGTCCACTCATTAACATCATAGTCACTTGCCGAGAGGGGCCTTTCTTTCTTAGAGCTATTGATTGTTTTGGAAAGCGCAAAGATGCAGCTTTCCAATTTGAGCTTCTTCGTGATGCTATAGAGGAGGTTGGCTCTACAAATGTTGTACAGGTTGTGACAGATGCAGCGGCAGTGTGTAGATCAGCAGGATTAATGATTCAGAGTAAATACAGACATATTTTCTGGACCCCTTGTTGTGTGCATGCACTCAATAATGCATTGAAAGACATTGGCAAAATTGAGTGGGTATCTAACTTGGTGACAACTGCAAGAAATGTGCAAATGTTTATTTGCAATCACCACACCTCCTTAGCCATGTACAGGTCTCATGCGAGGAAGGAATTCCTCAAGCCTACTGATACCAGATATGCTAGTTATTTTCTTTTATTAGAGAGGATGTTGGAGGTGCAGTCAGCATTGCAGGCCATGGTTGTGACTCCAGATTGGAACAGATGGGCAGAATCCAAGACAGAGGAAGGGAAGAAAATCAGGATTCAGATATTGGATAATGATTGGTGGACAGATTGTGGTTATTTGGTGTCACTCTTACGTCCTGTAGTTGAGGTCATTCGCTACACTGACACAGATTCTCCTACTCTTGGAGAAATCTATGAGACTTTTGATAGTATGTTGGATCAAGTAAGGGTGGCCATTCGTGAGAAAAATCCTTCCTTAGAGTTCTATACGACTCAGATTCGACCCATTATTCAGCGTAGGTGGGATCGAATGAATACACCTTTGCACATGGCGGCATATGCACTCAACCCAAAATGGTATGTGGCAAGAAGTGGTAGAATTCTTCCCATTGAAGATCCAGAGGTCAAAAAGGGATTTCGAGCAGCCATTACAAAGATGTATAGTTCAGAAGAAGGGAGATCCATTAGGAGACAGTGGATGCAATTTGCAAGTCTCAGTGGTCCCTTCAACAAGCCGGATGCAAGGGAAGATCGCAATGATTTAGGCCAGACTGACCCCATTGGTTGGTGGACCATGCATGGGGATGAGGCTCCAGAGATCCAACATCTTGCTATTTGCTTATTGTCTCAGATTGCTAGTTCCTCTGCAGCAGAGAGGAATTGGTCCACATATAGCTTCATCCACTCTATCAAGAGGAATAGACTTTCCTCTAGGAGAGCAGAGAAGCTAGTTGCAGTGCATAGTTCTCTACGTCTTGCACATAGGAAGACACCAGAGTATCGGAGGGGACTAGCAACACGATGGGATGTGGATCCAGAGGATAGTGCACAGATAGATGATGAGGATGGACCAGATGAGTTGCAGCATGGTTTGGTTGGAGTTCCATTGGTTACTCAAGAGAGTGACTCTGACTCAGATAATGACATTCCCATTGATGTTCCTGATGACTTCATGCAGCAGATGGATGTAGAGGACCAATCATTGAGATTGAGTCCTTGAAGTTGATTTTATTTTCAGTGTTCATTTTCCATTTTTACTTTTAAGTTTTAACTTTTAACATTTGAGTTGTGACACTAGATATTGATGACCGACTCTTCACTCTGAACTATTTTTGAGTTTGAAACTTTGAGTTATATAAATTGAAAATTTTAATTTAGTGTTCAATTTAGAATCTAGAAGACTAGAATGATGAATGATGAATTCAAAATTTTCAATTTAATTTTTAGATCAATGATTCAATATAACAGTAAATTATAGAATGATGTAAATTATAGAATGATGATTGATGAATGATGAATGATATGGATCAATGTACATTGTATTTGAATATTTCATATTGAATTTTATTATTGAATCTTGATGAATTAGCATTATTGAACAATGAATATGAACATGAAAATTTCAAAATTATATACATATATATAATATATATAATTAAAAATTATATTATATATACCTCGACGTCTCCCCGTCTCCCCTAAATTTCCCTAAAATTTCAGGGTTCTCCCACACGTCCCCTTTGTGCGTCTCCCCGCACCCGCGTCTCCCCATCCCGGAGACTTGGTGGAACATTGGAAAAGAGCAAACTTATCTCCCTTTTTCTTGTTGATGTCACTACTCAGGATTACATAGGAATTCATGCCTCACACAGTCATATAACACAGCCTGTGATTTGCCTTGAATTCTGAGCTTGCTGCCACCCAACAGTGCCTTGAAAAACGAGTCAGACTGAGCAAAAATATTCCCAGAATTTCGTGCCACAGTCCTCTCCTAGCAGCCTTAAGATTCATCCCTTTGGAGCCTTGGAAATCGTGCTGTCTGTCTGCTAACTTTCTGCAGAGACAGACCTTGATTCTCGGCCCAGTCAGTGTAAAAATGGCAGAAAGATAGGTCTCAAACAACTCCTCTTCACACTAGTTTTTGCGCTGAGAATCCTCTTAGCCTCCCTCCTAACCAGTGCTGATTTTCCCTTAAAAACTGGCCTGCAAACCACTCCTGAAGATCTCGGACTGCGTGCTAGAATTTCTCTCCTGGAAACTCGGGTTTAGTGCATTCTTTCTCTGCATTTTCTTTCCTTCAAGCTTGCAAAAACAATCTCCTCTCATGAGAGTAATGAATGATAACCTCTCTTCCTTTTTCCTTTTTGTCTTCTCAAAAGATGAGAACCCTAACCCTTGAGATCTAATGGCTGAGATTAAATGTCAGCTCATTAGATCAAGGGTGGAGATCATTCCCTCACTTGACCCCTTCTCTCTCATGTGGTCCCCCTCATTTAACGAGCCTCCTAGAAAACTTTTTAATGTTTTGTACCATGTGCATTTTTTCTCTCATAAACTCACTTTCAAAACATAAAAGTCACTTTAATATTTGTTAATTTTAGCTTAACATGTTCTTTGCTTAGGTCAATTACTTCAATGTTCCATCTAGCCCAATCTTAATTACCTTTACTTTCATTAGCAATCACATAAACCATTAACACATTGACAGTAAGTGAAAAAAGAAGAACATGAATAACATATGCAAAAGACGAGCCAAGACAAGAGGACACAGGAATTGGCTCAAGCCAGTGAAAAACCCCAAGATGGGGAAAACCCTTGATCAAATCTTCTTATTATTAATATCAAATGCACAATAATATAGGATAAATTTGACTTGCCAAATCACTGATCAAGGCAGCCCTGAGAAGTCTGCAATTCTGACTGATATAGCTGCTTCCTTGAAGGGCTCCTAATAGCCATTGATAAACTTTCCAAACTGATCCTTTGGAAACAACTGTGGCTCTTCTTGCAAGGCACTATACCTTAAATTCCCTGTGATCTGGATGTGCTTCTTTAATGGTGACCTGGTTAGGGCTAAGTGTCAGCACTTTAGCCCTCTTCTTCTGATCCAAACACTTATGACAACTGCGGCTAACCTCCAAGCAGGGTCTGCATGTAGACAGGGCTAACACCAGGCCTAATTCTGACCTGCGGTTCCTCCACTGCTGAAGTATGGAGCTCGGTCCTTAGGTTACCTTTAATATAGTCCAGCGATTCTTGATTCAGAGATCTGCCCACACAAAATGGCCTTCAAATACTGCCCAGGATCACCCTAAGGCCCTGTGGCCCACTCAACAGAAGATCACGGCTCACATTTTAGCAAGGTAAGGCTTGCGGCCTGGATGAGGAGGTTTCCTTGTAGCTGCAGCTAACTCAAAAGAGCATTTTCACACCATAAAACACACCAGCCCATCAACTATGCCTGCAGTGAGCCTTGGAGGAGAGTCGGACCTGAAACTAGAGAGAGATATGTTCATATTCTTCCACGCCTTGCCGCAATCTACTTCGTTGTCACAGAGATATGTTATCACAAGGACAAGCGCACAAGGATGTGAAGCCAAATGAGGTTGGAGGTTGCCTATATATATAAATAGACATGATGATTTATCCTTATGGAGGTGAAAGCCAACCTTGACACTTGTGGAGGGAAATTCAAATTTCAAATTTTCAAATTTTTTCCCGCCTTGATAAGTTCATGCCTTGTAGAATTTATTTTTAACTAAATAGATACTTTTCTTATCCAAATTTGGTGATCTTTAGGTCGATTTTGATCCTCTTGAAAAGAGGAATTTAATGCAATGATTATCTTCATCAGATTAGCCGTCCAAAGTGGAATTTGGCCCTAGTTGCCAATTTTAACACTCCCTCTTAACTAGGGAGAATTCCACTTGCCAATCCATCGATCATGAGGAATTTAATGCAATGATTATCTTCATCAGATTAGCCGTCCAAAGTGGAATTTGGCCCTAGTTGCCAATTTTAACACTCCCTCTTAACTAGGGAGAATTCCACTTGCCAATCCATCGATCATTATGTCATCTTTGTTGTCATGTACCATCTTTGTATCTCATCTCATCTCGGCTCTGCTGAACACTGATATGAACAATGAAAAAGAATCGATCTAGAGTGAGTCACAAGTCCTTACTACTCTCCATTGACAGAAGTCTGTCTAGGTGTAAAACCCCAATCAGACTTGCTCCCAGATCAAGTTGTAGAACATCATGCATGCTAGACATAGGGAGTACGACAGTACACGATGCTTCCATTGGTAGTGCTATGGTCCCTAACCACTTTTCCCAACCCATTGGCTAGATGAGAGGTACTTCCTGTGTGTCCTGGGTTACATGGGTAGGATGATGTTGGAACACTAGCAAGGAAAGAATATATCGCATCTTGCTCATAACACACATAGGGAAAGGGGAAACCACATCCTACAAACACATGTCACAACCACACGTAGGGAAAGGATAAACCTAATCCTATAGTCACATGTCACAACCAATGTAGGGAAAGGATGAACCACATCCTACAAACACATGTCACAACCAACGTAGGGGAACGATGAACCACATCCTACGTGCATGCAAAACACCGAGAGTAGGAAAGGATGAACCACGTCTTACTGCATGCCAACCAATCAATCGTAGGAAGGATCCTACTCGCGGGGAAAGTATGAACCACGTCCCACCGACATGTCAACCATTGATCGTAGGGAATGAGCATTCTAATTGTGGGGAAAGGATGAACCACATCCCACTGACATGTCCACATGTGACAACCAACAGATGCTTATATGCATCTCTCATTGGGTTGTCCGCAGGAGAAGGTGAACCACTCATCTTGTTCATATGCCATAGGAGAAGGTGAACCACTCATCCTATGCATATGCCCTCAATCGTAGGGGAAGGTGAACCACTCACCCTACATACATGTGTCATAGATCATAGGGGAAGGTGAACCACTCACCCTACACACATGTCAACCGTCATGGGGTATCACAGGGGAAGGTGAACCACTCACCTTATGGTTCCTCATAGCTTCAAGAAGTACCCAAAGTACCCAAGAGCTCCCAAAGCTCGATGTTCAATCTTAACCAAAGATCCCTTCATATAAGGAAATAGTGCCAGTCTGCTTTCTGAGAACCAAGACTAGATCTTGGTGGTGATATTGATGACCGGATCGTCAATGGGAGCCTTATAGCTTTACCTAGCAGCATATAGATGTATACACAAGTCTCTACAAGTATACCAATTTACAACTAACCATTTTAGTAGCAGAGATCTTGGCAGCACTTTAGCATTCCTATGCTTCTTGCATATCTTGTTGACGAAAATATTTAAGGTTCATACTCCGTCTTACTCAGGGAGATCACATGCCTAAGTTAGTCTTTTCAGAGTGCAAAGTGTTCATCTAGCAGCTTGCTCATCATGAGATCCATCCACTTTGTAGATAACTGCTTAAAGAAATAGTTCTGGCAGTGCTCTTCCATAAGCAGGAATGTCCATTACTACACATGCTGGGAGAGTTCACCAGACAACCCCTTTGAGACTCAATATGCAATCATTAGTCTCTTATTTATTTTCTTCAAAGTCCTATGGGAGCTTCAAAGGAGCTTCATAAGCATCAGAAGTCAATAATGCATGAGAGGATCCTATTATGGTCCTATCCTTTCGAGGCAAGAAATCTGGGAGCCTATCAGGATCTTCTCAAGTTATCTATATCTGGTTCAGCAGTTTCTTCATTTCATCAGACCTGTCTTTCACTTTGACTTTAAAATCAACTCCCTCTGGATAGGATCATCTTCTGTATCTTAAATTATGGCTCCTTCTAAATATTGGGGAAAGAAATAATCTTGCCTGAAGCATAGATATCGAGTTTGGCTGTAATTCTGCTACTTTTCCTGTGGATTGGACCATGTGCCAAAGTCATCTATTCTGGCAGGGATTCCATTGCTCCCTTTGAGGTCTTACGTCAGTTGGTCATCCAGATTTTGCTCCTCGTCTTTAAGATGAAATATTTATATGTTGAATTGATAGTACCTCAATATTACAGGTACTTTCGACTGCATGGAGATTTCAGGAGACTTGCTCTGAGATTTGCCTTGGAATGATCTTCTCCAAGTCTTATTAGTACAATTCCAAACATTTCCTGTCATATTCCAGATGGACCAAAGATGACTTAACCAATGCATATCATAGATTGAATCAGGGTATGTTAAGTTACAAATTCCTTCAAAGATTGTTGAAGCAGAAGATTGAGGCAAGTAAACAATGTTGATAAAAAGGCTGACTTCTGTCCTCAAGGGACTAATCCTGTCATTGGTAAAGATCCTTACAACTACCCCTATTACCAGACTTAAAATCAGGTCGACCTTTCACCAGCTCTCTGCAACAATAGAGCAATTCTGCTAGATAAAGTTGAGACTTGATGAAGATCTTTTTACTGTTGAACAAAACCTCTGCAGGTATTAATCCTTAAAAACCTTAACTGCTGAAAGTTTGCTTCAACTGAAACATTTACTGTAAAAGATTTGATTTTTTTCAAAAAGTTAATAATATTACTTGAGGATCTCAACTGTGGAACTGACTGCCATATATCTGTTACACCTCTTCCTTGATTAGCTGGGATATAGTGTACAATGAGATATACCTACAGATCTCCTTGGGAAAATACAAGCAAGTTCATAATTACATTTGTGAACTGAAATAAAATAAATAAGAGAGATATTATCTTTATCATTAATGCTGTCAATACTATTGTCATGCATAAGACACCTTACAACATGTATCTCAAAAACGCTATGGGATAGAGTGGATAACATTGATGCCGCAATATATATATATATATATATATATACACACATGAAGCCATATGTTTATATCCAAAATACCATGGAGGGTTCAGCAAGCATATGCAGTCCCATGCCTATAACTATTTTGTAATTTATTAACAACACTATGCCAATACATAAACAGTATCAGGCTAGAACAACTATCTACGTAGTTGAATGATGTTGTGCCAATGTAAAGCTGCCATACTGCTATACCAACTCTTTGATGCCATTCATACTTATGTTGCATGTCATACAAACAGTGTGTAATGAGCATACTGTGAATTGAGGACATACCAGAGACTGCCATACAAATTGCTCAACTGAGATATAGGGAGAAACCGCCTTCAATTCGGATCAATCCTCGAGATATTCCGGAGATTCAAATAATGTAGCAATGAATCCTTTTGGAGAACTTTTCAATGATAGCTGCAGGTTGTAGATATGACAAGATACATTTTCACAGTAGTCCTAATGCAAGACCTGGATCTACTGCGCAAATTTGAGGCTAATAGCTTATCAGATTTTGCTGCTTTGAAGGAAGGACCAAACAATTTCGCCTGTCTCAGAGATAATAGGATAAGGGCTGAATCTCAGAGATATAAAAAACGCAATTCCCTTGCTGGGATCTGCAACCTAGAATTTTGCAGTAGGAGGAGAGCCTTCTTAGTTCAATGCTTCAAGATGACTGATCTTTGAAGAGAAAGGAGTCAGAATTGTCAGTAAACTTTTTTGTGATTGCTTTCTTCTTTGCTTAGGCTTGTCCTCACTTTGGCTCTGATACCATGTTAATTTTAGCTTAACATGTTCTTTGCTTAGGTCAATTACTTCAATGTTCCATCTAGCCCAATCTTAATTACCTTTACTTTCATTAGCAATCACATAAACCATTAACACATTGACAGTAACTGAAGAAAGAACACGAATAACATATGCATAAGACAAGCCAAGACAAGAGGACACATGAATTAGCTCAAGCCAGGGAAAAACCCCAAGACGGGGAAAACCCTTGATCAAATCTTCTTATTATTAATATCAAATGTTCAGCAGAGAAAGAGAGAGTACAATAATATAGGATAAATTTGACTTTCCAAATCACTGATTGAGGCAGCCTTGAGAAGTCTGCAATTCTGGCTGTTGCTTCCTGAAAGGGCACCTAATAGCCATTGATAAACTTTTAAAACTGATCCTTTGGAAACAACTGTGGCTCTTCCCGCAAGGCACTACACCTTAAATTCCCTGTGATCTGGATGTGCTTCTTTAATGGTGACCTGGTTAGGGCTAAGTGTCAGCACTTCAGCCCTCTTCCTCTGCTCCAAAACACTTATGACAATTGCGGCTAACCTCCAAGTAGGGTCTGCATGTATACAGGGCTAACACCAGCCCTAATTCTTACTTGCGGTTCCTCCACTGCTGAAGTATGGAGCTCGGTCCTCAGGTTACCCTTAATATAGGCCAGTGATTCTTGATTCAGAGATCTGCCCACACAAAATGTCCTTCAAATACTGCCCAGGATTACCCTAAGGCCTTGCGGTCTACTCAACAGAAGATCACGGCTCACAATTTAGCAAGGTAAGGCTTGCGGCCTGGATGAGGAGGTCTCCTTGTAGTTGCAGCTAACTTAAAAGAGCATTTTCATACCATAAAATGCACCAACCCATCAACTATGCCTGCGGTCAGCCTTAGAGGATACTCGGACCTGAAACTAGAGAGAGATATGTTCATGTTCTTCCACGCCTTGCCCCAATCTACTTTGCTGTCATAGAGATATGTTATCACAAGGATGAGTGCACAAGGATGTAAAGCCAAACGAGGTTGGATGTTGCCTATATATACAAATAGACATGACGATTTGTCCTTATGGAGGTGAAGCTGACCTTGACACTTGTGGAAGCAAATTCAAATTTCAAATTTTCAATTTTTCCCGCCTTGATAAGGTCATGCCTTGTAGAATTTCTTTTTAAATAAATAAATACTTTTTCTTATCCAAATTTGGTGATCTTTAGGTCGATTTTGATCCTCTTGAAAAGAGGAATTTAATGCAATGATTATCTTCATCAAATGAGCTATCCAAAGTGGAATTTGGCCCTAGTTGCCAATTTTAACAATATTATAAAGTGTACTGTGTACTTTTCTCATAAAGTCACTTTATGATACATGTGACATTAATAAATTAAAGTACATGGTACATAACCCATAAAAAAGAACTTTGCTCCATGACATTAATAAAACTCATAATGTGCCTAGACAAAAAGTCATTAATGTGTCTTCCTAGGCCAAAAGGATAAATGCACTAGGAAACACCTCCTTGGTACCCTTATTTTCAACACTCCCTCATACCGAGGAAGATGTTCCTCACCACTCCCATTCTGTCTCTAAAATATACATGCTTTCCCCTTGGCAATGACTTGATGAGAATACATCAGTGGATATATACTCAAGCTTCACATCCCCCCTTTGAATCCAGTCTCTGATGAAGTGATACCTGATCTCTATATGCTTTGTGTAAGGTTCCCTAATTTACTCATACATTTTTCTTTAACAAAATATGGAAACTATTTTATGAACTTAAACAGAATTCATAACATCAAAATTTCATTGATTCACTGTCGAGTACTTACTTAGTTCACTGTGGTTGAAGATGCCTTAGAATTTGCTCCTATTCCCGTTCCAGCTCTTGTTACCAAAAGACCAAAACCAGCCACTCAAACTGGGTACAACCTAGGTACTCAGGCCCAAATTGCGGTTCAATTGACGCAGTTTGATTCCCCCTTGCCCAAAAACTTAAGAACAATTGAACTCTTCCTCTCAGTAAGTAAGATTCTCAGAAATAAGAAATTTCCATTTTTCAGTTTCCCCTTCCTCCAGATTTTCTTCTCTTTTTATTTCTCTGCCCACCGCCTTCTTCCCATCTCCGTGTCATTATTTTTGTTACGTGTAACTTTTTATAAAAATCAAATCTCATTTGATTTTATGGATTTTATTTTGAATACGTAGGATTTGATTTAATTAAAGTTTATTATTATTTTAATAAATTAATTTGATTTATTTAGTCTATAATTTTAATTATTATTTTATTAGTTTTAATTTTAATTTAAATATAATTTGTGAATTAAAATTAACATTTTCTTTTAGTTTAAGGATTTATCATATATATATAGGTATTTAAGGTGGTATACGTATTACCTACCTAATTTGATATATATGATATTCTGGTGAGGTGGGGATTTATTTCGATAATTAATCCATTACCTTAATTTATATCTCTCCCTGTAGTAACCAACCTATATATAGTGCGATACATGCGGGTCCAGGCATACGTAGCTATTGTATGGAAGTCTCGTATGTATGTTAATATTCAAATTTTATTTATAGTTGTAGGAGGGTCATTACACTTTGACCGATCGTGAAATACTGGATTCTCAGAGAGTTTGATACAACTGTGATTATCACAATATATCACAGTTGGTCTTAGCCTCTAAACAAATAACCCATGTAGCATCTTACGAAGCCAAAGTGCCTCGCAACCAGCCTAACTAGCTGCCATTTACTTTGCCTTTGTGCTACTCAGTGCCATTGACCTCTGTTTCTTGCTGAACCATGACACAATTGCTGAGCCCAACGAGAAACAACACCTGGAAGTGCTCTTCCTGTCACTAGCACTGTCAGCCCAATCCGAGTTTGTGCCACCAATCAATCTAACTCCACCACCCTTGACATAGTCCAGACCATAGTCCATTGTTCCTTGTAGGTACCTAAACACATGTTTCGCAGCCACCCAGTGCACTCTTCTGGGTTCCATCATAAATTGACTCAATGTGTTGATTGCGAAATAGATATCCAGTCTAGTGTTGACTAGATACATCAAAGAATCGATCAACTGACAATACAAGGAGGGGTTCACCAACTCGGAATTTAAAGCATGCAACTTCTTCCAATTGGTGATCACAAGAGTAGCCAATAGGCCTGCAACCCTCCATACGAAATCTCCTCTGTATGTCCTCTCTGCATATTTTCCTTGGCCCATGAAAATATGCCCATCATCCTGCCAAAATCTCAACCCCAAAAAATAGTGCATCAATCCTAGATCAGTCATTTCAAATTTTGAAGCAAGATCTCTCTTGTAGTGTTGGATGAGTCTGTCCTCTCTTGTACTAACCAAGTCATCCACATACAAAACCAAAATGAGTGGATCATCACCAGCCATGATGAAATAGAGGTTTGAATTTACATCACTTTTCTGCAAACCCATCTGCTGCAAGTAGGCATCTATCCTCTTGTACCATGCCCTCGGTGCCTACTTCAGTCCATATAAGACTTTCTTAAGCCTACACACATGAGACTCTCTACCATGCACCTCAAAGCCCTATGGATGCTTAATGCACACCTTCTCTTGAATAACTCCATTGAGAAAGGTGGTCTTCACATCCGTCTGGTGAATCCTCCAACCCATCTCAGCGGCTATATATATCACTGCTCTAATGGAGGTATAACGAGCAACTGGTGCGAAGGTCTCCTCATAGTCAACTCCCTCTACCTGTGAGAACCCCTGTGCCACAAAACAAGCTTTGAACTTCTCCATGCTGCCATTTGCAACATGTTTGATCTTGTAGAGCCACCTGGAAGTCACCACCGACTTCCCCTCAGGTCTCGACACTACCTCCCACACATCATTCTTCATGATGGAGGCATACTCCTCCACCATGGCATCCCTCCAGATCTGTTGACTGGTAACCTCCTCATAACTAGCTGGCTCTGTCTCCACAACATCCGACACATAACTACCCAACCTCTTTGGTGGTTTGCTCTCTCACTGACCATTTGGGTTTCCCCACTGCCTCTTGGGCTTCCTTCAGGGTCTCACAAAACCATCTTGGCTTCCTCTTCCCTGTAGTAGCCTCCTCAACTAGTATGGGGAAATCTTCAATTGGAGGCTCTTTTCCTAACAAAGAAGGCCCTCCTGTGGTCTGTGGTGAACTTGGACTTTGAGATCCTGTGCTCGGTGATACTGGACTCTGTGAACCTGTCACCCCTGAAGTAGGTGATCCTCTTGACCTTGGTGTACCACTTGAAGATCCTGATACTTGTTGTGTGCCCCCTGCTAAGGAGCCTATTGCTCTAGCTTATCAACCTCCTGAGACCTCCTCAAGGCCGCCTCCTCAAATCTCACATCTCGCCTCAGGACAACTTTCCTCAACGCAGGAATTTATATGCGGTAGGCCCTGCTAGTCTTACTGTAACCCATAAGGATACTTTTCTTTGCAGTGGGTTCCAGCTTCGTCCTCTTCTCCTCAAGGACGTGTGAATATGTAAGGCACCCAAAGATCTTGATGTGCCCAATCTCAAGCTTCTTTGCATAAAAAGACTCCTTAGGAGTCTTACTCCCCAAGACTCTATGTGGGCTCCTGTTATGCAAATACATTGCAATGTTACATGCCCCGACCCATAAAAAGGAAGCCAACCTCTGATCATGCAACATAGCTCTAGTTGCATCCACTATGGCCATGTTCTTCCTCTTTGCCACCCCATTTTGCTGGGGGTTATAAGGCACTATATATTCCCTCCTGATGCCCGCACTCCTACATAACTCCATCTCCTTGGAGGTATACTCACCCCAGTATCTGATCTCAACACCTTGATCTTCTTCCCCATCTAGTTCTCGACCAAAGCCTTAAACTCTTGGAACCTCTTGAAGACCTCATCCTTGGTCTTCAGAAAGAAAATTCAGGTCTTCCTGGAGTGGTCATCAATGAAGGTCACATAGTACTCACATCCACTCAATGATACATGAGACATAGGACCACAAACATCAAAGTGTACCAAGTCTAGGATACCTGCAACTTTGTTGTCATTGCTCGAGAAAGGTGTCTTAGTGTACTTTCCCAAAGCACACCCCCTGCACACATCATGATGCTCTGTGCTGAACTTAGGTAAACCTGTAACCATCTCCCTCAACATCCTGAATGCTCCATGGTGCAAGTGGGCCATCCTCCTGTGCCAAATCTCGCACAACTCACTGCTGTTGGTCTGTGCGACGAAGGCTCCAGTAGGATGAAACATAAACTTGTAGAGTCTCCCACTGCGAACCCAATAACTCTAGTAGACTCCATACTGGATCCTCTGGGATATATAAACACCTATCCTCCTTGGAAGACCACCTCATACCCCTTGTTCTCAATAGAGGAGATTGATATCAAGTTCTTCTTCAACGCCAAAACATAAAGAGCATCCATCACTTTTAGAGGAGCTAATGAATCGCTCTGAAACAATACTGTCCCCACTCTTGTTGCGTTGACCTTGGAGTTATCCCCAAGCACAACCTCCAAGTCAATATCATCCTCTGTGAGACTCGTGACGGAATGGATTCCTTGATTTGTGCCTTAATTCAAGGAATCGAATTTGTGATCTTCTTAATCATGCACGAGTTCTAGTGATGAGGACGAGTTCAAGAAGCAGTTTGACTAGTGTGAGTTTGTGGAAGACTAAGTTAATTGTCTTCTAGTGTGAGTTAAATTGGGAATTGAGTGAACAAGTGGAGTTAGCCTCCTAAATTTTAGGAGGATCCAGTTAACTAAGTGTGTTGACTTTTGTTAACTAGAAAAGCTCCAGTTCAACTCCTAATTTAGAAAACTCACTAAACATAGCCTAATCGAAAAGCTTATAAGGAGATCGAAGGCACACAATTGATCAATCAATTCTTGAGCACGAGTTTGTGAGCAAGAGAGCTTGTGAGAGGAACAAGCAAGAGGATTTATCTTGTGCGAATTGTTGGAGGAGAATTTCCCTTGGGAAGTAGATTAGTATTCTTGCAAAGTTGTTTCAAGCCTAGTTCAAGGCTAAGAGATCAGATTGCATTCTCTATTGAAGTAGGGTTATTTGTAAGAGATCTGTAGCCTATTTTTCTTCAATAAAATTCTCAAGCAAGCAAGGGTTGTCCTTGTTGGGTTCCCTAGAAAATTTGTGTCGTTTTTATGAAATTATTTATGTACTATTCCATTACTATTTGTTAAAGAAATTTTGTGTCTGTGTGGAAAGAAAAAATATTTTCAGATTGTTCATAAAAATAGATCATAATTTTGTGGAAATTTTACATGGTATTAGAGCTGTGAAGAGAGATCAATCAACACATAGTCTTCAAAGATGACAACTCACACAAGATTGGGATTGCGAGATCAGGAAAGATTGGATGGCTCTTCAAATTTTGGTGTTTGGAAGCTTTGCATATTGTTTTTGTTGGATGAGTTTGGGCTAGAAGAATTTGCTGAGAAAGGTGTTGCAGCACCTTCAAATCTAGACAAGTTGAGGCTCTTCCAAAGGCAGATGGTCAAGGCCAAGAGAATGATCTTGGATGGACTTTGGGATCATATAGTTCCTTAGTCAAGCTTTACGAGAACTCTTCAAGGAACCGAAAGATGGTCCTCCAAGAGAAGTTAAGGCTGTTGCACGAAATTTCTAGGAACTTGACATTACGGGTCGTACCCGTACTCGAAACTTTGAAACTTGGCTGAAACTCGACCATCATGTAATCATCTATGAGAGTTAATATAGACTTTGATTTCCTTCTAAACTGTCATCTATGGTTCTTATTCTCTTTTTTCTTGCAAGATAATGTGTTATTCACTTATTTATAAATTTATTTTTACATTTATATACATATGTGATGCTTCAACCGACGTTTCCATTTTTGACAGGTGATGTTTCTAAATGTACCCATTTCGGAAAGTCAGAAACATTTCGGCGCTTCATGCAGCTTAGAGTTGATGACAATCAAGATGCATAAGGGTCAGAGTGTCATTGCCTATCTCACTAGAGTTCAGGAAGTCCGTGATGAGCTAGTAGTTGTTGGAGAGAAGCCTATAGACACAAAGCTAGTGCGTGTGGCTTTGAATGGGTTTACCAAAGATTGGCATACTTTTGTCCAAAGCATTATTGGACGAGATAAGTTGTCGGATTGGGAACGCCTATGGAGTGACTTCATCCTGGAGGAGCTAAGGCTCAGGCTAGTTGAGACTTCTAGTAGTAGTGGCAAGGGTTCCAAGGTTGAGAAGGAGGAGGATAATCTTGCTCTTGCAGGCAAAGGCAAGAAAGTCAAGGTGAAGAGCGAGAACAGTCAAAAGGGTGACAAGAAGAAGACAAATTTGAGTAAGATCAAATGCTTCCATTGCCATACTTTTGGACACTATGCTTCCAAGTGTCCTAAACGAAAGAAGAAGGGGTCGAATAAGGAGCATGTAGTTGCATTGTTAATTTTAGATAACAATGGTATGTTCTATGCTTAGCACAATTTACTTCAATGTTCCTTTATCAACCCAATGACGATTCCAATTATATCCAATAGCAATCACATTAATTTAATCACATTGACAGAAAACACAGATAGAACATAAAAACATATGCAAAAAACAAGCCAAGACAAGAGGACACCAGATTTGGCGGATGCCAGGGAAAAACCCCAATGTGGGGAAACCCTTTGATCAAATCTTCTTTTTATTATTCAATAGTTCAGCAGAGAGAGAGTACAAAAATCAAATTCACTTGCCCATTACATGGTCAAATCAATCCTGTCAAATTCTGCAGTCAACTATAGTCAATTTCAACCCTAGCTAGAAAGTCAACGCTAGTAAAAAAGCAACACTTCACCAATGTAGCTAGGCCCTCCTTGGTCAAACTCGACCTGAAGAGGAGGTCAAATGTAGCCCAAAACAACTCGGTCAAACTTGGTCAAAGGAGAGAATTTGCTGAGATTTTATGCGGTCAAAACTGTAGTCAACATGAAGTCAACGCTGGTCAAACTATCGCAAACACCTTGATTTCTGTGCCAATAAATGCAGTCTCAAGAGATTGAAATTCTACCCCTAAAAACGCAGTCAAACTTGGTCAATAAAGCCTTGGTCAACACTGTCCTGAAACTCTGAAATTCGGCTTGCAATTTGACCCAGAAATTCGTCCTTCCATCCACATGTGTGAGAGAGAGAGAGTTGATCTTCAAGTTGTATGAACCAATCAAATTTGGAGAGAGAAGAAATGATGAGTGAATGATGTCCAAATGAGGAGAGAGGTCACTCCTATTTATACAATTCGATGAGGGTGAAAGGACACATCTATTGGGCTTCTTGAGCCTACATTAAGCTGAGGCCGACCTTAACAATTTGTGCATGAGAGAGAATAAATTCAAAATTCCACTTTTGCTTGACCGAATGAGATGATCTTTATATCAAATTTGGACCTCTCGAAAAGAGGAATCCAATGCAATAATCATCTCCATCATATGAGCTGTCCCAAGGTGGAATTTGGCCCTAGTTGCCAATTTTAACACTCCCTCTCAACTAGGGAGAATTCCACCTGCCAATCCATCTGTCATCATCATGCCATCTTGTCATCATGTACCATCTCTGTCATCACTATTTTGCTTTGCTGAACCATGAAGTAATAATGAAGAAGAAGTGATCGAGAGTGAGTCAGAAGACCTTACCACTCTCCACTAACAAAAGTCAGTCCTTGATCCCAGATCAAGTTGTTGAACACCATGCATCCTAGTCGTAGGGAATATGGTAGTACATGACGCGTCCATCGGTAGTGCTATGGTCCCTAACCACTTTTCCCAACTCATTGGCCAGATGATAGATACTTCTCACGAGTCCCAGATTCCATGGGTTGGATGTGTGCTAGGACATCGACAGGAGAAGGTGAACCACTCATCCTGCTCATATGCCATAGGAGAAGGTGAACCACTCATCCTATGCATATGTCAATCGTAGGGGAAGGTGAACCACTCACCCTACATACATGTGTTCGCAATTGTAGGGGAAGGTGGACCACTCACCTTGTACATAGCGCACCACGAGGGGAAGGTGAACCACTCACCCTATGGCCGCTCATAGCTCCAATAAGTACCCCAAGCCCCCAGGAGCTCCCAAAGCTTAGTGTTCAACTCATACAGGACCCTCATAGGAGGGTCTTTCCACGACTCCAAGTCTATCGGAAGTTTAATAATTTGACCTTCTCCAAGGGCTTCGTGAGAATGTCTGTGACTTGCTCATTGACCTGATGTGATGGAGTCTTATTGCTCCCTGTTGTACCATATCCTGAATAAAGTGGTACCTAATATCAATGAGCTTGGAGTGGTCGTGGAACACAAGATTCTCTGAGAGGCGAATCCCACTCTGGTTGTCGCAGAAGATCATGATGGTATCCAACACGTGCTCAAATAGCTCACTGAAGAGCTTTTTCAACCAAACAGCTTCGCAATAGGCCATACTCGCAGCAATGTATTCGACCTCGGCGGCGCTTAAAGTAACCGATTTTTGCTCCCTATTCATTCAAGATATTGAAGTAGACCCCAAAGAGAAGCAACACCCAAACATGCTCTTACGATCCACCACACTGCCATCCTAGTCAGCATCTGTATATCCATGTAACCTCAAATCCCCGACAATGTATCTTAGTCCATAGTGGATTGTGCCTTGGAGACATCTCAAGAGATTCTTAGCACCAATCCAATGAATGTGATGAGGCTTGACCATAAATTGAATCAACGTGTTCACAATGAAGCATATATTAGGACGAGAGTTTACCAAGAACATTAGGGCCCCCACAAGTTGACGATACATGAAAGGGTTCACTAATCTAGGCCCAACAACACTTCCACATAACTTCTTGAAGTTGAGTTCCATCGGAGTAGACACGAATTTGCAATCCACCATTCCCCATCTCTCAAGTAGCTTCACAATATATTTTCCTTGAGAAAGGAAAATCTCACCTGGCTTTTGCCAGACCTCCAGCCCTACGAAGTAGTGCAACAGTCCAGGTCCTTCATCTCGAATTTGGAAGCCAACTCCCTCTTGCATTGATGAAGGAGAGGCTCATCACCTGTCAGAAAGAGATCATCCACATAAAGGACCAAAACGAGAGGCCTGTCCTTTTCAACCTTGAAGTATAGGTTCAGATCAATTTCACTCCTTGTAAATCCCAGTTTCATAAGATAGCTATCTATCCTCTCATACCAAGCCATGGGGGCTTGCTTCAACCCATAGAGGGCTTTCTTCAACCTGCATACATGTGTCTTACGATCTTGAACTTCGAACCCCTCGGGTTGTTCTACATAGACTTCCTCTTTAAGCAAGCCATGCAAGAAAGCAATATTGACGTCCATTTGTTGAAGGCTCCAACCTTGAGAGGCAGCGTGGGCTATATGATCGAACAGATAGTGGTATACTAGGCAACCGATGCAATTATCTCATCATAGTCTACCCCTTCCTTTTGAGAGAAGCCTTGAGCAATGAACCTAGCCTTGAACTTTTCAACACTCCCATCAGGTCCATGTTTGATTTTGTAAAGCCATTTTGAAGTGATCACAGACTTGCCCCCTTGGGTCTAGGAATCACATCCCATACATCATTCTTCATGATCGACTCATATTCCTCGTTCATTGCATCCTTCTAGACTTGGTGTTTCACGACTTCTTCGAATGTACACGGCTTAGATTGTACAATGGTACTCATGGTAGCTAAGTACCCTTGATACCTGTTTGACTTCTTGCTTTCACGAAATGTTCCTCTTGGTGTAACATGTCGCTCGACATCTATTTTGAACATACACAACAATGTGGCAGCATCCCCCCATAAGAACTTCGGTAGGCCTTGGTCATGAAGCATGGCACAAGTGGCTTCTATGATAGTTCGATTCTTCCTTTCGACAACACCATTTTGCTAAGGAGTATATTTAGTCTCCCTCTTAATGCCAACTTCTCTACAATAGTCATTGAAGACATTTGACTCATAGTTGGTCCCATTATCGGTCCTCAATATTTTGATCTTCTTCCCTGTGTGATTCTCGACCAAGGCTTTGAAAGAGCGGAACCATTTAAACACTTCATCCTTTTTCTTCAACAAATAGTTCCATGTTTTGCGTGAGAAGCCATCCACAAAAATTGCATAGTACAAATATCTACCCAAAGATGTTACGGGCAACATACCTAATAATCAGAATGGACCAATTAGAGAATATCGATAGTTTGACTTTGACTTGAGGGGAATGGTCTCCTTGTATGTTTTCCAGCTGCACAACCCTAACAAACTCCTTCATGATCTAAGTTGAATTCGGGCATACCTGTGACCATCTTCCTTACATCAGGTAAAACTTTATATTGAAGAGAAGTATCACAAGTCATAGCTCCCAACGGACTTCGTCCAACTTGATAAAGACCTTCAACCTTAAATCCAAGTGTAAATGCATCTTTAGGGTTCCTTTGCCAAACACGAACTTTCCCATCAACGAATGTCACCTTGAAACCTTTATCTTCCATCGCAGAAATAGAGACTAGGTTCTTTTTCAGATCAGGTACATACAACACTTCTTGTAAATGAAGGGTTTGACCTTGATTTAAGTGAAGAGTAATAGTCCCAATTCCTTTCACGTGATAAGTGGCATTATCTCCATGTATAATCTCCATATTAGTCTTCTTTTCAATCAATTTTGAGAGGGCCTCTTTGTACCCAGTGAAGTGCTTTAAGGCACCACTATCAATCAACCAATGATCTGATGTATCTGGAGGAGAGACGGTGGTGAGGGCAAAAATAAGATAAAATTCTTTTTGCTTTTCTACAACGTTAACTTCTTCATACTTGGAGTTTCTCGACTTCTTGGGAGGATGACCATTTCCATATCGAGCAACGGGAGCATTCCTCTTTCCTTTGTTGTTGAACCTGTTGTTCCTTTGATTGCCATTGCCTTTGTAGTTGTTGTTATTGTTGTCATCATCTCTTGGGGTATCATTCTTGTGAGGGCACTCTCTAGCGAAGTGGACAAACCTGTTGCAACTGAAGCATCTTCCTTTTCTTCCTTATTTGAATCCTGACTTGAACCCTTGACCTTGTCTTCTTGGATCAACATTGTTCTTCCTTTTAGCATGAGTGGAGAAAGCAGTAGGATTGTTTCCATTTGAGGGCTTGTCTCTTTCCATCATCCTTATTTCTTCTTGAGTGCATCTAGCCAATAATTCATTAAATCCCGGAATCCTGTCATTGTTGAGGATGGTAATGCTAAATACATCCCATTCTTGTTCTGAAGATGAACCACACTGGTTGTTTCGAAACGCGTCGACCAAATATTTTCAATGTGATTTTTTCCGAAAATCTACTTATATTAAATGTTATGGATCACAAAAGCTTGAATTCGAACATCCCATTCTCTTGTAAGGCCTCCAAATGCAATAAGAGTGAGCTCCCTGTCACCAATAACTTCTCTAATAGATAGGAGATCATTTTTTATTTCGGTAATCCTCATGAAGTAGGATTGAATGGATTCTCCTCTATCCATCTTGATGTCTTTCAACTTGTTCTTGAGAAAGAGAACTTGATTTGCATTATTTACTTTGAACATCCCAACTAGCTTGTCATACATCTCCTTAGATGTTTCTAACTAGAAATATAGGCAACCAAAGGCTTGTGAATAGAATCAACAATATTTTTTTAGCTTTAACCTCACCTTTCTTGTACTTTGTGCAGCAATGGATGCATTTGAAGGAGGCTCCATTACTCTTCCTTTGACATAGTCCATAACATCATTTTCTTCCAAAGTCAAATCTAGAGACATCTTCCATGCATGATAGTCGGATTTGTCCTTAAGCTTGTCCTCGGATTTGAAGTAAGATGTAGTCGTCATTGAGACTAGTTCCAAGTTCTTGTCCAACAACTTCCCTTAGTGATTGCCTTTTCTCACTCTTGCTTGGGCTTTGTCTTCACTTGAGCTCTGATACCATGTTAATTTTAGATAACAATGGTATGTTCTATGCTTAGCACAATTTACTTCAATGTTCCTTTATCAGACCAATGACAATTCCAATTATATCCAGTAGCAATCACATTAATTTAATCACATTGACAGTAAATGCAGATAGAGCATAAAAACATATGCAAAAAACAAGCCAAGACAAGAGGACACATATGGGGAAAACCCTTTGATCAAATCTTCTTATTATTATTCAATAGTTCAAGAGAGAGAGAGAGTACAAAAATCAAATTCACTTACGTAATACACAGTCAAATCAGCGCTGTCAAATTCTACAGTGAACTGCAGTAATTTCAGCCCTAACCAGAAAGTCAACGCTGGTCAAAACAACAACACTTCACCAATGTAGCTTAGTCCTCCTTGGTCAAACTCGGCCTGCAGAGGAGGTCTAATGCAGCCCAAAACAAGTCGGTCAAATCTGGTCAAAGGAGAGAGAAAATCTTCGAGGATTTTTTGCAGTCAAAACAAATGTCAATGCTAGTCAAATTGTCCCAAACACCTCGATTTCTGTGCCAATAAATGTGGCCTCAAGAGATCAAAATTCTACCCCTGAAAACACAGTCAAACTTGGTCAATAAAGCCTTGGTCAATGCTGTCCTGAAACTCTGAAATTCGGCCTGCAATCTGACCCAGAAATTCGTCCTTCCATCCACACGTGTGAGAGAGAGAGTTGATCTTCAAGCTGTATGAACTAATCAGATTTGGAAAGAGAAGAAATGATGAGTGAATGATGTCCAAATGGGGAGAGAGGTCACTCCTATTTATACAATTCAATGAGGGTGAATGGTCACATCTATTGGGCTTCTTGAGCCTACATTAAGCCGAGGCCGACCTTAACAATGTGTCCATGAGAGAGAATAAATTTAAAATTCCACTTTTGCTTGACTGAATGAGATGATCTTTATATCAAACTTGGACCTCTAGAAAAGAGGAATCCAATGCAATAATCATCTCCATCATATGTGCTGTCAGAAGGTGGAATTTGGGCCTAGTTGCCAATTTTAACATGTAGTTGCATTCACTGAGGTAGATGAGTTTGCCTCTCAATTTGAGAAGGACGTCCCATTGATAATAGGGAGCAATACGTGGTATATTGATTGCATATGACTGGAAATCAAGAGTATTTCAGTGAGCTAGATGACAAGGACACATAGTTGAACGTCGAGCTTGCAGATAATGGCAAGTATGCTATCAAGGGGGTTGGTACTGTCAGCTTTGAGAGGGAGTTAGTTAATACTTTACATCTCATAGATGTTCTCTATGATCCAAGACTGAAGAAGAATTTGGTTTTAGTAGCTATCCTTAAGGACAAATGATATGATGTCATCTTCAGCGGAGGTAAGGCTTACCTCCAACACTTGGCTTCTAGATGTAAGAAGCAAATAGGTGTGAGGGTGAAAAACCTCTACAAGTAGCATTTAGAAACTGGTGTAGCCTTGAGTAGCAAGGCAAGATGTGCAGATGTAGGTGAACTTTGGCACAGACACATGGGACACTTGTATCATGGGGCACTGAAGATTCTTCAGCAGATTGCCACAGGATTACCAACAGGAGGCCTTGACAAGAGTGGAGTGTGCAAGGGATGCACGCTTGGCAAGTATGCCAAGTCTTCCTTCCATGGTCAGGACAACAGAGCTAAAGGAATTTTGGAGTTGGTGCATTCAGATATGTGCGGGCCCTTTTCGTCTCCATCACCAATGAGACACAGGTATTATGTTACTTTCATTGATGATTTTTCTCGGAAAACTTGGATTTACTTTATGAAAAAGAAAGATGAGGTCTTAGACAAGTTCAGGGAGTTTAAGGCCTTGGTAGAGAAGCGAACCAAGAAGAAAATCAAGGCAGTGAGAAGTGGCAATGGTGGAGAATATATGTTGAATACCTTCAAGGAGTTCTATGCAAAAGAAGGTTTTAGGAGAGAATTGATAACACCTCATAACCCTCAGCAAATTGGGGTGGCTGAGAGGAAGAACACGAGTATTGTTGGAGCAACTAGAGCTATGTTGCATGATCAGGATCTACCTAGATTTTTGTGGGCAGAAGCATGCAACACTGTAGTATTTCTATAGAACAGGTGTCCACACTGGGTGCTTGGACAAGCCACACTAGAGGAGGCTTTCACACACAAGAATCCTGATGTTTCACACTTCCGAATCTTTGGCACAAAGATATACTGTCATGTGTCCAAAGGTAACATGAAGAAGTTGGATGCCACAACAAAGAAGAGTATCTTTCTGGGGTATAGTGAGACATCTTAAGCGAGATCTGGCTCTGAGAGTTTCCTTAGAGCGTGAGCATATTGCAATACCTGAAGGGAGCTACCCGCTCCCAAACAGGAGGCATAGCCAACACCTCAGAGTTAGCCACAACCACACTCCAGTGGCAAGAGGGTATTTCAGTGGGATTTGCAGCAGGATGAGGAGGACAAACCAGGCGGAGAGTAGACAGATCAGCCAGAGCCACCCACCACAGGGAGGAAGAAGGCTAAGTGGGCTAAGAGGTTGATCCATGAGGCTCAGGAGTAGGTCGAGGCTCCTAGCACCATGTTTAGGCAGAGTAAACAACCACAAAGGTACATAGGTTATATGGCACTAGTGACAGAGTTGGTGGACACTAAGCCTTCATTTTATGAGGAGGCAACTACTCAACAGGTTTGGCAAGATGCCATGGTGGAGGAGTATTCCTCTATCATTAAGAATGATGTTTGGGAGGTTGTTCCATGACGTAAGGGGAATCAGTAGTTGGATCCAAATGGGTTTACAAGCTGAAGCATGGAGCAGATGGGAGTGTGGAGAAGTTCAAGGTGAGGTTTGTGGCCAAGGGCTTTTCATAGATTGAGGGCATAGACTATGAGGAGACTTTTACCCTAGTAGCATGATATTTATCCATCAGGGCTATTTGGGCACTTGCAACACATTTGGGGTGGAAGATCCACCAGATGGACACGAAGACAACCTTTCTCGATGGGATTGTTGAGGAGGAGATTAAATATGATCCAAAAATAACAGAATTGACTATTTGCACAACTTCTCCAAATATTAACTAAGGTTGCTTTTTAAGTGAATTAATAAGGAAAATGGATTTTTAAGTGCCTTAAACATAAAACTTGAAATCTGAAATTAAGCATGAACAATAGAAATAAGAAGAAAACACAACAAACTTGATGACAAAGTTCGTCCCTCCTGGACTACATCTCCGGGACTGCTTCCAATGGGTGTTCGTTCTATTGAAAATGCTCATAAAGTCTCTTTACATCAAAATTCACCATTTTGGAATGCGCTCACAACATCAATGGCTTCTGTCAGAAGATTGGCCTCAGCCTCAGCTTCCCAACGCAACTTACAAATCTCTAAAAGGCCCAATATTGGCCAAGCTATGCCTCAAGGCATATTACTGGCACCCATAAGTCAAATTCGACACAAGCTCCTTATATCTGCTCTGCGCTCTGGTGCATTGGCAATTCTTTTTATAAGGCCCACGGGAGTTCCTGGGGTCAAACCCGCGGGCCTCCCGGGATTTGCTTTGGCAACTTTAGAATTGCATTACAACAACTATATTAATATAGCTTACGAATATATCGTATGGTTTTATATAACAAAACATTGCATCAAAATGTATTAAACATAGTTTATTAAGTCTGATGGTGATATGTTTGGACTCCGTGTGGTGTTTGGTTGGCACCGCAGAATTTAGCATAGTATATGGATATAACCGAGGAGTTAACCCCACTCTAACTTACTTTGGAGTATGGTCTCGTGTGTTAAGTGGAGATTCCAGTAGTGTTTGGTAGCACTGCATCAAGTTGGAGGTGCCAATAAACATGAACTGTGGGTTTGGCGGGGCCGCTGGATGTGGCGGGCTCCACCAACCCTTACCCCATATAGCCATTACAATAAACTTAAATATACATTTGCGCCCATGGTAAATAACAAGAAACCCATGGGCTATTGGTAAGATTTTGTAATGTTGGATTGGAGGTCGTGGGTTCGACCCACAACTTGATAGTTGACCTGCGCCTGGTTTGACTTTGACTGCTGTGTAGTTTGACCACCAGGTGTCCTGTTCTAAGACTGCCACTTGGCTTACAAAGTCCCATTTTTTTGCCCTTTGGAGAAAAATTTCAGAACACATTTTCTTCCTCATACGGAGGCCATTTTGCCAACCGAATATACCACCGCAATTAGTGGGACGAGGTTTCATGAGCATCTAAGACTGTAAAATTTTGAGCATTTTGAGGATCCTCTTGGATCATTCCTCTCCACTGGAAGCTTTTGGACCACCAAAAGTTTAGTTTTAAGTAGACATGAGGTGAGGGTATAGCTCCCTCACGCTTTCGATCTCCATCCACCTTGCTTTGCTTGGATTCATGCCTTTGAGTCCCTCTCGAAGATACTTGACATCTCCTCGTCTAGAAGTGCTAACCTTCCTATCCAAGATGGTATCTTCCTATAACTCAGTCATACATTCAGGTGCAAATCATCTACAGTAGGAATTTGAGCATTTTCCTCTAGATCCATGATCATTGGAGGTTCATACAACTTCAAATTTTCAACATTTACAACTGAATATATGTGCATGTATGGAGGCAAATTTAATCGGAATGCATTGTGCCCAATCTTTTCAACAATTTTAAAAGGACCATACCTTATAGGTTTCAACTTTTTACCTTCACCTTTCATCCTTTCTTTGCTGATGGAAAGCCATACTTGATCACTAACCTGGAAGTGATGATACACCGATGCTTGTCATGACGCATTTTGTACTTGGCCTGAATTTTCTCCAATTGATCCTGCACTGCTTCATGAATCTTTTGGATTCTTTGAATGAACTTGATTGCTTTGTCGGCATCTCCATGTCCATCCTCCTTAGCTTCTTCACCAAACATAAAGTCCATTGGTGATTTTGGCAGGTACCCAAAACATGTTTCAAAAGGAGATCTACTAGTAGAAGAACCTACACCAAAATGCCCTGAAACACGAGAAGAATGTGCTTCCCTGATCACATGCACTCTTTCTCCCTGTGGTATGCACAACTTGCCAAGATGGTACAATAACCTGTCATGAACATGATAATTCACTTCTTCCACTTGAGCACCATGAGTTAGTGATTCATAAACATCCTTAAAATCAATATCTGCAACATATTGTTTTATATAACTTTCATGTGCTAAAGAACTGTTTTGCAGAATAACTGAAGCATTCAAAGAAGGTCTTGATAACATATCAACTACTTTATTGGTGGTACCTTTCTTATATTTGATTACTAAATGAAATTGCTGCAAAAACCCCATCCATCTATAATGTCGAGACTGTTGCAACTTAGTTTGAAATTGAAGGTACTAAAGTGGCTAATGATCTGTATGAATCACTATTTCTTTGCCCATTAAATAATGTTTCCATTTTTTAACACTTTCCACTAATGCATACAATTCTTTATCATAAGTTGAATAGTTAGCAACTGCTTTAGAAAATGTTTTTGAATGAAAACAAATAGGCTTTCCTTTTTGCAATAACACTGCACCCATTGCATATCCACTAGCATCAGTGTCTATTTCAAATGGTTGTTGAAGTTCTGGTAAAGCCAAGATTGGAGCTGTAACAATTTTTTGCTTTAAAGTATCAAATGTTTTTTGTTGTTTTTCTCCCCACTAAAAGGAGACTTTAGAACTTGTTAAAGCATGAAGTGGTGATGCAATAAAAGATAAATGAGAAATAAACTTCCTCCAATACTGAATTGCACCCAAGAAACTTCTAACTTCTCTCACATTTTGAGGTCTTGGCCACTTGAGAATTACATCAATTTTAGTTGGACCTCCTCCAGCTATGTAACCAAGATATACTAAGGAAGTTTTTCCAAATTCACATTTAGAGAGTTTGAGGTACAATTTCTCTTTTTGCAACACATCAAAAACTTGTTTAACATGCTTTATGTGTTCTTCCCAACTTAAACTGAAAATAAGAATATCATCCAGATAGACTATGACAAACTTATCAATAAAAGCTCGAAAAACATCATTCATCACTCTCATAAAAGTTGCTGGAGCATTGCATAACCCAAACTGCATAACCAACCATTCAAAAAGCCTCTGTCTAGCGTTAAATGCAGTTTTCCATATATCATTCTCTGCAATACGAATATGATGATAACCACTTCTTAAATCTAGTTTTGTAAAGTAAAAATCATTCTTTAACTAATCAAGCAAATGATTGATTCTAGGAAGAGGATGTTTGTTCTGAATGGTGATTTTATTTAAGCCTCCAAAAGCAACAGAGATTTTCCAAGTTTCGTCTTTTTTTGGGGCTAATATGGTCGGTGATCCACATGGAGAAGAACTAGGTTGAATAAAGCCTTTATCAACGAATACCTGAATTTCTTTCTTAATCTCTTCATTCTCTATGATTGACATATGATACAACCAATGTTTGGGAGAGGGGCATCACATTGTAATTGAATCTCATGTTGTATTTCTCGTTTTGGAGGTAAACTTTTTGGTTCTTTAAACAATTCCTTATAAGAATCTACTATTTCAACCAATTTGTCCTTAAACTGAGAATCACACCCTTGAAAAGCATCATACTTATCTTTAGGTTGTTCTTTAACAATCATGAGAATAAACTTTTTACTTGAATTTATTAGCCTTTTCATTTGACTAACATTGATTAAATCCAAGTTTGTCTTAATTCTGTGTGCCCTGACAACATATTCAATTCCATCTTTAAAGAGATGATACTTATTCTCCTTTCTATGAAATATGGCATCTCAATCATAGAGATAAGGACTACCCAACACAACTCCACATATATCCAAAGGAATCACATCTAGCTCAACTTCATCAACAAAATTAGCTGTAATTGCAAACCTTAATCAACACTGTTTTGTGACTTGCATCTGAGTGTTTTCTTTCAACCATCCTAAAGGGTATGGTTTTGGATGATTTTTAGTTTCCAATCCCAATTTCCTTACTAGTTCCTTAGAAATTAGATTTGCTTGTGATCCACTATCGAATAATGTGTCTATCTTAGTGTGCTTGGATATGATCCTTATGTGAAACAATTCAACTCTCTTCTTTTCTTCAATCACATCATTAGATTTTGAAGAAGATGTAGAACAAGTAGAACTAGAGCTAGATTCAAAAGGATTACCTGTTAGACCCATAGTGGTTATCTTCTTTTCATCACCGAAGTCGGATCCCAAATCTTGTTGGACTGCAACATTAGCTTTCATCTCACCCTTCTTCTTAAGGAACTTCTTTGGCTTAAGTTCCGGATGAAGCTTCCAACATTTTTTAGTCATCATGTCTAACCCTCTGACAATGATTGCAAGTAGGCATTTCTCCTTCTTTCTTAGTTGTTGCCGATTTCTTCCCTTTCAATTTGCTCTTCCCTTTGCTTTCTTGGAATCTTTGCTCTTTGAATGTTTGAATGGTTTCTTTGAAAAAGTTTGATTGAAAAGGTCTGCCACCTGATTCAATATGAATGGCTTGTACACATACTTCATCAAAGTCATTTGGATTAAACATAAGAAAATTATGTCGCAAATAAGAATGCAAACTTCCAATATACTTCAACAAAGTTTCCCGTGTGTCTAATGGAACATTAAGTGCTAATGCCTTTTTCCTGAATTCTTGTGTAAACTCTTGCACACTCTGTCCTTTACCTTGCCTTAAATGCTGCCAATCCATTACAACCTGTTGCATATATCTTAAAGGATAGAATTGCTTTCTAAGAGCTTTAACAAACTTAGACCATGAAGAGATAATTTTACCTTTTTGCTTCAAATCTGATTGAGTTTTTCTTTCCCACCAAATTAAAGATGTTCCCTCATTCTAAGTGTAGCTAACTAAATTTTTGCAGATTCATCAACAACATTTTGAATTCTACAATACACCTCAAGTTGCTTTATCCAGTTATCTAACTTTTTCAGGATTCATTTCACCATCATATATTGGCAACTCAAACTTAACATCAAACTCTTGAAAATAGCAACAAGAAATGCTAAAAATAGAAATGCTATAAACAACATTTCAGATACCAGTGTTGGATATAGCAACAAGGAATGATAAAATAGAAATGCTATAAATAGCATTTTGAGATAGATTCCAATTTTAGTTAGTCCCTGAACTAAAATGGAGAATTAAAATTTGAATTTGATCTTAACAGCTGTTTGTAAAATAATTAATTAATTCATCTTGAGTTAATTAGTTGTAGAAAGTCAAACATGAAGTCTATGTGAAGACATGCAACAGTGTCCCTTTTGATTGAGGAAGTTATCCCTTGATTAAGGAGATCATGATGAGTTGTAATTAGTTAGCTCGGTTAATTGAGTTAAGTCCAGTTAGATTAGTTCCAATAGTTTGTTGAACTGATTGTGAGTTCAGTTAGTTAATGCATGCATGCATGTAACTACTGCACTTCAGATAACTGAATATTCTCTCATAAATAACTCATGCATGTCAGTTCAGTCAGAGACCCAATTGAGATCAGAGGAAGGGACAATGTACTATCAGTTGGAGGATTTTTCCTATATAGGAAACTCATCCATGCAGAAGGAATTATCTCCTTCAGGATTGCGCAGTTACTTCTGAGTTTGGTGAGTTGTGTGAGAGGTGAATTCACACAGGTGGCAGCATTGGACCCCAGGAGAAACTGCGCAAGGAAATAGGAGGCTTGGAGGGCAGAGGAGAAGGTTTGTGAGAAGCCTTTGGCTGTCTGTGAGCAGCAGAGGGATTGTATTGAGAGCTGGATAGCTTGTGAGCTAAAGCTTTGTGTAATCTAAACATATTTCCACTTGTATGATAATACAAAGATCGGGGTTTTTCGCTGAGGCTTTCCCCAGAGTATTCTTCTGTGTTTCATGTGTATGATTTCTTCTTCTCTATTATATGTGTTCTATTTGACCTTGCTCAAAATCGATTAAGCTTCCGCAAGTTTGTTTGTAGAAGTAGATCAATTATTTTGCTTTAGTATATTGCATTATCAGGTGATCTACAATGGGAAATTCTACATGGTATTAGAGCAAAGGTGATCAAAGAGAAGAACAATATACAAAGAAGGGAGAAGTTCGAAGGATGAAGTTCCTGATTATAGAATTCGAATTCTTATCACATCTCAAATTTCACCAATGGCGTTCAACGATTTAAGACTCGAGTATGCTCTTGATGGCAGCGTGAATTATATAGCCTGGAAGGATCACATGGAAGTGATATTAGAGGACAACGGTCTAAAGGACTTATTGATCAAGAAGTCCCCAAGCCAGTAGCAGTTAATGCCCAAGAATTGGCGGAATGGAAGAAATGTGTGGCTAGAGCGAGGAGAATCCTTCTGGAGGGAGGTCGAGACCACATAGTCTCGAGTCTCCATGGGAAGGAGACATCGTTTTCAATGTGGAAAACATTAAAGGATCTATATCAGAATAGCAACGATCAGAGGAAGCTGGTGCTGAAAGACAAGCTTCGGAAATTCAAGTGTGAAAAGGGTGACATGATCTCTACATCAACAGGAAGCATGGACGAAACGAGGATGTTTTTTTGGAAGCGGGGATGCGGAGACATCATTTTCCAAAAATCTAGGAAGCGAAGTCTGCTATATATATATATTTATATTTTTTTGCATTTATACTCAAAACAAACATTCCAAATACCAAATTAGTTGTAGAAGACATGAAAACATGCATATCTTTGCATAAATCGAGATAGATATAGCATCCATTGTACATTAATGATTAATTATTCGAGCATCAACCATCTAGAATCTAGATTCTTCTCCTCTTGTCTAGCCTTTGCCTCAACCTCGATTGTCTAGGGATATTAGTCAACATTGCCCAATTTTGATCAAACTACCTAATTCAAGACTTAAAATATGGTAGAAAAAGCTTAACATGTTTGATCGATGATTTTGACTTGATTGAAAGGTAATTTTTTGCTAAGGGCGTGACAAAGGAGTTCAACAATTAACACCACCAACACTAGGGTACATATAGGGCTTGGTGCTCTTGATTAAATGCTAATCGCATACCTTCATACTTGATATAATCTAAAGAAATGCCACAATCCCATTGATCCTGAATTTCTGAAAACTGTTAAGTCTGCTGAATTTTGAATAGGATATGAAATTCTATTTTCTCCATATGAAGTCGAATGAGGCTGGAACCACTCTCAAACATCCTGAATCATTTCATGGTAATGTTAAAAATTTAAGTAGAAGGATGAAAATGAAAAATAAAGGAGAATGTCACTTTTACTTTATGAATTTAACATTACCATGAGAGAGCATCTGCTATATTTATATTTTTTTTTGCCTTCATTCCTCACCCTAACTCAAGATGGACCCACCCGCAACAAGCAAACTCACAAAAAAAAATTGATTTTTTTTAGGCCGCGAGGTGCACTTTACGGAAGCGTGTACGGAACCGTACGATTCACTCTTCGAAGCACCGCGTTCGTAGAGTCGAAGCGCTGTACTATACGCGCTTCGGAGATTTCGAAACGCATTTCGGAGGGACGCTTCTGAAATTTCCAGGAAGCGTCCATATCAGTCCGAAACGCGTTTCTGAGTTTCGGAACTGCGCTTTCGGAGACGCTTCCTAGACGCATCGGTATGGTACGCGCTTCAGGCATTAGATCTGGGGGGGGGGACGTTTCCTGCAACATTGATTTACATCTCTGAACAAGCTCACCACCTACAGGGATGAGCTTGGAAGTGTAGGGATCACGACAGCCGATGATGACATGGTGAGTCTTGCTCTCCTCGGTCTTTTTAAGAGCTGGCATAGCTACCAAGACTCGGTAAATGGAAGAGAGAAACTGCCAGATTGGGAACGACTTTGGTCAAATTTGATGCAGGAGGAGATAAGGAGAAGCACTAGAGATGGTTCTTCATCCAAGGAGGATGAAGAAAATTGCGCTTTAGCGAGTAAGGCAAAGAAAGGGAAGGAGAAGGATTCTGATCCCAAATTGTTTTCTTCCCATGGTGGGAAGAAGTTTGACAAATCGTGTGATGCTTTCATTGTCATGAGGTGGGCCATTATACAACAAATTGTCCATTGAAGAAATCCAAGATGGGATCTAAGGAAGGATCTGAAGGTGAGGCAGTGGCCTCTCAGTTCGAATTGGATTTTACCCTCATCGCATGCATGGTTTCATCGATGATGGGTTGTGGTTGGTTTCTTGACAGTGGAGCCTCATTCCACATGACCGGCGATAAGAGTTTGTTCAGTACCTTGTAGGAGAAAGACCTTTGGATATTCATAGCGATGGGTAATGATGAAAAGTATAGTGTTTAGGTGTGGGCACGGTTTATTTTCAGAGGGAGCATGGAGCTCGCATTACCTTGATATATGTGAAGTATGTGCAAGCACTGAAGAAGAACTTGGTATCGATCGCGATGCTGGAAGACAAAGGCTATGATGTAGTCTTTAGTAAGGGAAAGGTTTTCCTTAGACACATCAACACGAGACAGGTGAAGCAGATTGGTTCACGAGTCAAGAACCTGTATGCTCTTGAGATTCAAGATGCATGCAAAGCCTTGAGGAGCAAGGCAACTGTTGGAGACTTGGTGGTTGAGAGGGAGAGTACATTATCTCTCAACATGCAACACCAGAAGAAGTCTTAGACAATTGTGGAGGAGCCACAATTGGTGAAGCAGCTTCATGAGGTTGTGGAGCTGTCACAACTAGAGAAGCCGAGAGGAGATCGAGGGGGGGCATCCATTCATGCAGAGACCTCCAGCAAGTGGAAATTTCGAGCCAAGTGGGCAGAGGGATCACATGCATCTATACCTCCAGATAGGAGGTGGGGCAATGTGGAGTGACAATCCCAAGAAGGTTGAAATAGGGGTAGGATCCTTGAGGTACCCAACCTCTTTGATTAAACTTTGCTACGGGAGCCAGCAGGACTGGCTGAGTGGGTAGAGACAGACGCGGATGGAGCGGTAGAGGAAGCTTCAGCATCAAAGGGTGTTTCTAGCCCAACAGGGAGGTCAGTTGGGAGATCAGTTACTTACTTCTCAGTGACTGAGTTGCAGTGTAGCAGTGGGTAGCACGATGCAACTTGATGAGAGGAGGTGCAGTGCACATGTAGTGCTGTGAGATAGGACCAACAGCAACATGGATGCAGTAGGAGGAATCAGTGTGATTGATGCAGTCAGAGATCAAAGTGATAGAGGCTAGAGCAGTCAGATACTGAAGAGCACAAAGGTACAGAGTTTTCAGTCGACAAAGGCAATAGCAGTCAGAGACCTTGTTGACAGTGGCATCACTCTGATTCAAGTTGGATATTTTTTTGTTTCTAGAGTTGCTGGAGCAACAACACTAGGGAGAAGTGTTGCATGTAGAACATTCCAAAGGTTCAGGATCGGGTTCGAGTTGAATGCCTTTCTTGTTGAGAGGGAGTGTTGAAAATAGCAACAAGAAATGCTAAAAATAGAAATGCTATAAATAGCATTTCAGGTACCAGTGTTGGATATAGCAACAAGGAATGATAAAATAGAAATGCTAAAAATAGCATTGCTATAAATAGCATTTTGGGATAGATTCCAATTTTAGTTAGTCCCTGAACTAAAATTGAGAATTAAAGTTCGAATTTGATCTTAGCAGCTGTTTGTAAAATAATTAATTAATTCATCTTGAGTTAATTAGTTGTAGAAAATCAAACATGAAGTCTATGTGAAGGCATGCAACAGTTTCCCCTTTGATTGAGGAAGTTATCCCTTGATTAAGGAGATCAGGATGAGTTGTACTTTGAGTTGTAATTAGTTAGCTCACTTAATTGAGTTAAGTCCAGTTAGATTAGTTCCAACAGTTTGTTGAACTGATTGTGAGTTCAGTTAGTTAATGCATGCATGCATGTAACCACTGCAGTTCAAATAACTGAATATTCTCTTATAAATAACTCATGCATGTCAGTTCAGTCAAAGACTCAGTTGAGATCAGAGGAAGGGACAATGTAATATCATTTGAAGGATTTTTCCTATATAGGAAACTCATCCATGTAGAAGGAATTATCTCCTTCAGGATTGCGCAGTTACTTTTGAGTTTGGTGAGTTGTGTGAGAGGTGAATTCACACAGGTGGCAGCATTGGACCCCAAGAGAAACTGCGCAAGGAAATAGGAGGCTTGGAGGGCAGAGGAGAAGGTTTGTGAGAAGCCTTTGACTGTCTATGAGCAGCAGAGGGATTGTACTGAGAGCAGGATAGCTTGTGAGCTAAAACTTTGTGTAATCCGGACATATTTCCACTTGTATGATAATACAGAGATTAGGGTTTTTAGCTGAGGCTTTCCCCAGAGTATTCTTTTGTGTTTTATGTGGATGATTTCTTCTTCTCTGTTATATATGTTCTATTTGATCTTGCTCAAAATCGATTAAGCTTCCGCAAGTTTGTTTGTAGAAGTAGATCAAGTATTTTGCTTTAATATATTGCATTATCAGGTGATCTACAATGGGAAATTCTACGCGAACTTCAACAAATGAGATTTCTTTCGCTTCTTTTGTGAGTCTGAATCTGAACTTGAATGATAAGAGAATAAAGAAGAAGATTAAGATGGAGGAGAAGCAGGTTCATTACCATCAACGTTTTCCTTGCCCTTTTCCTCTTTAGTGCCTTTAGAAGATGAAGCTGCATCTCTAGTCTTCATGAAGTTCTGCAATCATCTTTTGCATATCAAGGAACATTTGTTGATATTGTTCCTCTCCACAACCTTTGGTTTAGTAGCTTCTCCTTCATTTGGTTCTCCCATTTTCAACTTTTGAGAGACTTCCCTTTTTTCAATCTCTGGATTTATCTTGCCAAGTTTCCCTTCTCCACGTCACAACCTGGATCTAGTCAACATTCACATTGGCAAATATCGTGCTTAAACATGATCAACCTTGCTTTGATACCAAAATATGATCGAAGAACAACATAATTGACTATTTACACAATTTCTCCAAATATTAACTAAGGTTGCATTTTAAGTGAATTAATAAGGAAAATGGACTTTTAAGTGCCTTAAACATAAAACTTGAAATCTGAAATTAAGCATGAACAACATAAATAAGAAGCAAACACAACAAACTTGATGATGGAGTTTGTCCCTCTTGGACTACATCTTTGGGTCCGCTTCCAATGGGCGTCTGCCGTATTGAAAATGCTCATAAAAATTCACCATTCTGGAATGTGCTCACAAGCATCAATGGTTACTGTCAGAATATAGGCCCTGGCCTCAACTTCCCATCGCAACTTACAGATCTAAGAAAGGCCCAATATTGGCCAAGTTATGCCTCAAAAGGCATATTACAGGCACACATAACTCAAATTTGACACAAGCTCCTTATATCTGCTTTGCGCTTTGGTGCATTGGCAATTCTTTTTATAAGGCCCACGGGAGGTCCCGGGATCCCCGGGATTTGCTTTGACAACTTTAGAATTGCGTTACAACAAATGTATTAACATAGCATACGAATATATCGTATGGTTTTATATAACAAAACGTTGCAACGAAATGTATTAAACATAGTTTATTAAGTCCGACGGTGATATGTTTGGACTCCGCGTGGCGTTTGGTTGGCACCACAAAATTTAACATAGTATATGGTTATAACTGAGGAGTTAACCCCGTCAACTTTGGAGTATGGTCTCGCGTGTTAAGTGGAGACTCCGGTAGTGTTTGGTAGCGCCGCATCAAGTTGGAGGTGCTAATAAACATAAACTGTGGGTTTGGCGGGGCTCCGCCAACCCTTACCCCATATAGTCATTACAATAAACTTAAATATACATTTGCGCCCATTGTAAATAACAACAAGGCCCGCCAACCCTTACCCCATATAGCCATTACAATAAACTTAAATATACATTTGTGCCCATGGTAAATAACAAGAAGCCCATGGGCTATTGGTAAGATTTTGTAATGTTGGATCGGAGGTCGTGGGTTCGACCCACAACTTGACAGTTGACCTGCGCTTGGTTTGACTTTGACTGCTGTGTAGTTTGACCACCACATGCCCTGTTTTGAGACTGCCACTTGGCTTGCAAAGGCCATTTTTTTGCATGTTGGAGAAAAAATTCAGAACACATTTTCTCCCTCATACGGAGGTCATTTTGCCAACCGAATATACCACCAGAATCAACGCGACGAGCTCTTCGACTTGGCACTGGTTTCATGAGCATCTGAGACTGTAAAATTTTGAGCATTTTGAGGATTCTCCTGGATCAATTTATATAGAGCAACCAGAGGGGTTCGAGTAGTTCAGTAGAGAAACACACATGTGCATGCTGAAGAGAGCTCTTTATGGGCTCAAGTAGGCTTTGAGAGCATGGTACATTCGGATTGATAGCTACCTTTGAGGATTGGGCTTCACTAAGAGTGAGGCGGACCCCAACCTATACTACATCATGGTTGGAGGGCTTCCGCTCATCTTAGTTCTCTATGTTGATGACCTTATATTGACTGGAGATGAGACCTTGATCCAAGATTGCAAGGAGGACCTTGCAAGGGAGTTTGAGATGAAGGATATGGGGCTTATGCACTATTTCCTTGGCTTGGAGGTTTGGCAGGGTGATGGTGAGATCTTCGTGGGACAGGGCAAGTACACAACAAAGATTCTTTGGAGATTTCATATGCAGGATTGCAAGCCCATGGCCACACCTCTAGTCACAAACTGGAGGAAGGTGGATGCTGATAGAGGAGAGCGAGTGGATCCTACAATATACAGGCAACTCATTGGATCGTTGATGTACTTGGTCAACACATGACCTGATATTTGTTTTGCAGTCAACCAACTGAGTCAGTTCATGGTTGAATCGACCAGAGTGCATTGGGTTGCTGCAAAGCATGTGTTGAGATATCTCAGAGGCACAATGGACTATGGATTGTGGTACAGACAGGTTGATGGAGTGAGGCTTGAGGACTTCACAAATGCAGATTGGGTAGGGAGCTCCATAGACAGGGAGAGTACTTTAGGTGGCATCTTCAACATTGTGTCATCTGCAGTTTCTTGGTATGACATGAAGCAAAGATCAATTGCACTTAATTTAGTAGAGGCCGAGTACATGGTTGCTAATCAAGCAGCTTGCGAGGCTATCTAGATGAGGAAGTTACTTGTGGGACTTTACAGAGGATGGAGCCTACCATGATACATTGTGATAATCAGAGTTGCATTAAACTCTCTGAGAATCCAATGTTTCATGATCGCTTAAAGCATATCGAGATCTTAGAGATTGCATGCAGAAGGGGATAGTCAAGCTACTGTACCTTCCAACAAGGGAGTAGGAAACATACATCATGACCAAGGCATTGGCAAGAAGCAGTTTTGTTCATCATAGAGATAAGTTGGGAGTTGTACCAAATCCCTTCCTCGCTAAAAGGGAGTGTTGAAAATAGCAAAGGAATAGATTACTTGATTTGTGCCTTAATTCAAGGAATCAAATTTGTGATCTTCTTAATGATGCACGAGTTCCACTGATGAGGACGAGTTCAAGAAGTAGTTTAACTAGTGCAAATTTGTGGAAGACTAAGTTAATTGTCTTCTAGTGTGAGCTAAATTGGGAATTGAGTGAACAAGTGGAGTTAGCCTCCTAAATTTTTGGAAGATCCAGTTAACTAAGTGTGTTGAGTTTTGATAACTAGAAAAACTCCAGTTCAACTCCTAGTTTAGAAAACTTACTAAACATAGCCTAATCGAAAAGCTTATAAGGAGATTGAAGGCACGCAATTGATAAGTCAATTCTTGTGCATGAGTTTGTGAGCAAGAGAGCTTGTGAGAGGAACAAACAAGAGGATTTATCTTGTGAATTGTTGGAGGAGAATTTCCCTTGGGAAGCATATCGATATTCTTGCAGAGTTGTTTCAAGCTGAGTTCAAGGCTGAGAGATTAGATTGCATTCTCTATTGAAGTAGTGTTATTTGTAAGAGATCTGTAGCCTATTTTTCTTCAATAAAATTCTCAAGCCAGCGAGGGTTTTCCTTAGAAAAATTGTGTTGTTTTTGTGAAATTATTTCTATTCTATTCCGCTGCTATTTGGTAGAGAAATTCTTTGTATGTGTGAAAAGAAAAATTATTTTCAGATTGTTCATAACAATAGATCAGAATTTTGTTGAAATTCTACTCACTCCAATCATATGGCAGGATGCTCCATTGTCTACAAACCACACATCAGAAGATGTGACATGAGTGGCTTGACTCACCACTAAGGCAAACTCTGTGTCAAATCTGGAAGTGAACTCGTCCACCTTTGCCGAAGCTGCAACTCTCTTCTTCTTCTTGACCTTCTTGTTGAGACACTAAAGAACATGTGACCCATCTTCCCACAAGCAAAGCATTTCACTTTGCTCATGTCCTCCTCCCTTGTGTTATGCTTCCCCTTCTCTTGCTTAGCTCCACTAGAAGACCCCTTCTTGGCCTTCTTCTTGCCCTTCGCTGCAAGGGAAACATTTTTCTCCTCATCTCGCCCACCACGATGACTGCGCATCTTTACACTCATCCTGGATGAAATCATCCGACATCCTCCTCCAGTCTGGAAAATGATCTCTAGCCATAATGCCATGTATGAATCCATTCCACTTTTGGGTGAAACCATCTAGTGCAATCTTGACCAACTGGTCCTCAGTGATAGCTTCTCTCACGACAACCAACTCATCTTTCACCTGTGTGATCTTGGTAAGGTATGAGGTCACATTGCTGGTCTTGGTCATCTTAGTGTTTCTTAGCTTCTGCATTAACACCATCTTCTTGTTTTCATTGGAACTTTGGTGTAATGTGACAAGGGAATCCTACATCTCGTATGCAAACTTCATTCATGTCACATGAGGGAATAGGTGGTCTTTGATGGCATCAAGGATGATTCTCCTTGCCTTCACATTCTTCTTGTTGAAGTCCACCAACTGAGCTAGATCAGTAGGAGGTTGCACAAGATTCTCCACTATGCCCCACACTTCAACTTCCTCCAGCAATAACATCATCCTCTCCTTTCAGGGGCCAAAATTATTAACCCCACTCAATCTGTTACTAGGTAATCTTCCTCCCTCTCAACCAACAATTCTTTCGATTTCTGATTGAGGTTTTATGACTACTGTTCACAAATATGGCCGAATTTAGCTTGCTGGTCCCTTCTATCAATTGATGAAAATTCTCAAAGCTGAAGCCCCTCAGGCTCTGATACCATGTAGAAAAATTGTAGTGCTGTAGCCCCAACCTAGTTCTAAATTTTTGCATTTATGGTGAAACCCCAACATGACATATAGGTAATATAATTGTTAGCTTTGTATTCAACTTAAAACAAGAGACTACTTTTTTTTACTTTAACAACTGATACAAGAAATTAAATGCAAGCACAACACAAAACTTTTACATAGAGATTTTGGTCTAATGACCTTGGAAAAACCCATAAAGGGAAAACTAGTTCTAAGGAGGATTTTAATTTCTATTAAGGAAAATTTTTTACATAACAGAAAATGGCAAACTTATCTCCCTTTTTTTTTGCTGATGTCACTGCTTAGGATTACATGGGAATTCATTCCCCACAATCATATAACACAACATGTGATTTCTCTTGAATTCTAAGCTCACTACCACCCAACAGTGCCTTGAAAAACGAGTCAGACTAAACATAAATCTTCCCAAAATTTCGTGCCACAGTCCTCTCCTGATAGCCTCGAGATTCAAGCGTTTGGAGCCTTGGAAATTGTGTTGTTTGTCCACTAGCTTTATGTAGAGACAAACCTCCTTGATTCTTGGTCCAGTCACTGTAACTATGGCAGAAATATGGGTCTTGAACAACTCCTCTCCACACTAGTTTTTGCGCTGAGAATCATCTCAGCCTCCCTCTTAACCAGTGCTAACTTTCCCTTAAAAACCGGCCTGAAACAACTCTCGAAAATCTCAGACCGCGAGCTGCAAACTCTCCAGAAATTCTTGGATTGTGTGCTATAATTTCTCTCTTGGAAATTTAGGTTTAGTGCCTTCTTGCTGTGCGTTTTCTCTATTGAAAATTGGGGCAGCTATGGGATGAAGTTCCCCATTGGAACCTATAACCCAAGGAAATCCCATCTAGCCCCGAGGGGAATTCAATTGGATAAAAGAGATATTATTATTAATGTGTTTGGCACTCCTCTAATTATTATTAAATTGTTGTGACAAATTTATTTGGGCAAGAGAATTTGAATTTGATTTAAGAAAATTATTATTATTAAGATCAAGTCAACCCCTCAAATGAAGGGCCTCATTCGGACCATAAGGCACCCCATCAATTTGTATAAATAGAAGGCCTTATGACTCATTTGGATCATCAAGGGTGGAATGTGAAATTTTCAACATTGCAACAACTGGAAATTATTCTTTTAACTGATTAAAAATTAAGTGCAGTTTATTTGCTATGACAAACAACGAATAAACTCACAACTATGATTTTCACCATAAGAGTGTTGTTTAAAATAAAACACGGGAATTAAGAAATATAGAGCACACACAGTAAAAATGGCACCGTTATTTTTGGACAAATGTCCACGAAAAACTGAATGTGGGAAAATCAGTGCAACAAATGAGGGTTTTATTATTATTATGCAATAGTGAAATCTGAGTACAAAAATCTGGATGCCAAACTGGCAATCCTCTCCTCAAAAAATACTGGCAAAATATCCGAGAGAACTTTCTCTCTCTCCACAAGTAATCCTGCCCCACAATCAACTCTCAAACTGCCTCTGCGTCAACCTCTGCGTAGGCTAAAACTCACATTGCCTGAAGTAGCTGCAATCTGTTGCTATTGACTGTCTCTGCCATTGAGAAGGATTCACTGGCCCTTTGGAAGAATTTTCTCGACACTCAGTGCTTGAATCGATCTCTCTTCTGGCTGGACCAAATTGCTTCCTTTAGGCTCTGTGCAACGTCCTAGTGGAATACTTGACCTCTCTTCGCTGAATCTTCCAACATTGGAAAATCCACCGGCTATCACTGTGTCCCTTCTGGCTCAAACTCTTCTTTGTTGCTCGACCTCTGCAACTGGATAGCTCGATTTGCCAAGGAACTTAACCTCACAAGTGTGTTCTCCATCTACCCATCGAGTTGCTCTTATAATCTCTCGTTGGTGAACCAACGACCATGATTAGATCCCCATCAATGACTAAGATCATCTCCAACTCGATCTGTGTGAGTTTCTAGAGAATTCTCACCTTTCTCAATTAATTACTGTTAATTAATCACTTTTCCTAAGTTAGACTTGGGAAATATTTAATTATTGATTAATTAGCTTAATTGAGCCAACTCTTGGTGTTTTCTACTGAAACTTTTTCTGGGTTTTGGAGATTTTGTGTTCCTTCGCCTCTTTGATCAAAGTTGAGACTAGAACACATGTCCGATGCTACGAAAACTAACACTCCCTCTTAGCGAGGAAGGTGTTCTCTCACTCTCTCCATAACATCCTCCATCCATGCGGCTGATGTTTGACAACTGTGACAATCTGCCACTGTCCACCATGCCACTGCGCAACTTTGATTCATCTTCCACTCTGACCTGAACCAACGTTGCAATTGTGCTGCTGCTGACACTGCATTTCATAACCTGTACTGCTACCAACTCTGCTCTGCGCTGCCATTGATCTCATGCTGCTGCAACTACTGCAACTGAGAACTGATCTATAGATCCACATCTCACACTGCGGATGCTTCTACACATCCACTACGATGCTGTAACCACTACAACTGTGTGTTCTGAAGTAATGACCTCCCAAAATCTGAAGTGTTGAGCTTCCATAGGGTTGCTCCCTCTGAAGCTAGACTCCTGAGTCTTGATGTTCCACTAGGAAATCTCACTTTTCTTCTAGCATTCCTGTCTGCGTGCTTAATTGGATTGCGAGACTCTGCTGTGGGAAATTCAGTCTTGTCTTCGGAAACCCTTTCCGATAGACACTGCCTCTCGCTGCATAATGAAACTACCCGTTCGACCTTCAGATATCCTCCCAGTACTGGTATACGATCTGTAACTTTTGCAACACGGATTGACTGATTGTTTCTGGTTGGAATTGTGCTTTGCTCGTTGCAACTGGCCAATTCACATTTCCTCCCTCAGCTTCATATGCTAGAATTGACTTGGCCTCCTTTTCTTCTCTGAAAATCGAGAAACGTCTTTGGCTGGCACTGCACCATGCCTTGTGCAACTAGGCAATTCTCATTGCCTATGTCACTGCAACTAGTTCTGCAACTGTATCTTGAGTATTGACTGCAACTAGCTTTGCAATTGTCATCTGACTACATCCTGCTGACAATGGACGTGCTACTATGATACTGTGGCCCCCCCATAGCAAAGGTGATGGTCTTGCTGCAATAACTGCAACCGATCTGACTGATCTCCTTGCTGCATCTGCATCGAACCTTGCCCCTCCTGATATGCAGAGCAATCAAACTCCACCTCCTCCTGGATTTGATGCCCCACTATCTCCAATCGAGCCTTGTCCCTCATTGGGAAATTTTTTCGCTTTTCAACTCTCACTTGACAGTGCGCACTTCCTCCAACACCTGTCCCCGGCAACTAGCAGTGGATTTGCTACCTAGATTTGCATTCTGGCTAACTTGCATGAACTCCTCTGACAATCTTGTATCGCCATCTTTGGGAAGCTGCAAAATCTGCGAAACTCAAATAACTAAAGAATAACAAAGAATTTCCTCCCTTTTTGCTTGACCTCTCCTTGCTACTCACACCCCCTCCTGGAATGCGCAAAACTTCTATTGATTGCCTTCGAATGTCCTTTCGTTGGTATTCACTCTGCGTACTATCTCATTCGGGCAAATCGCTCAACCTTCTGGTAGTCCTTTAGAATCTGGCACATGCTTTGTTGCTCTTGAATCTTGCACTGGCTGACTGGGAAAATTGTTACAACCTACTACAACTAGAAATCACAGATCTCCTCCTGAACGCTAGATCTGAAAACCCTCTGAGAAATTCTTGAAATTCCTCTGTGTGCACTTTTCTCTTCCACCCAACGTTGATTTTCTATTGCGAAATCTACTGCAAAATCACTGCGCCTAGATTTGCTTAATGAACTTACTGATTTGCTCACCGAAACTGCTTCTCGACAACACCACTGCTTGCAAATCACCGCAATTGAGGCTCTTCGAATTTTCCTTGGCAACACCAATGTTTGCAAATCATCATTGTATGCATTACTCATCTATGAAATGTGAATGGCAATCCCCTTGGTGAACCTTTGTAATAACTCTCCCAAGTGACCTTGATCCTTCCCAAAGATAATAGTTAGGGTTTTATGCCAGGGCATCAAAATATCCTTACTCCTTTGCAAAATTTAGCCAATCTTTGACTTCCACAGACTCCATCATCCCAAGGACTAGGCACTGGCCTCGTCAAATTGGTGATCAAACACAATTTTACCCATAAACTTGAATTTCATTCTCTCTCTCTAATTTCGGCCCTCTTAAGGGTAAGTGGCCAAGCTAGGGCTTGGTACGAATTTGCCTAGAGGAGGAATTTCAGCCGGTGGAAGGATTCAACATTGAGGGAAGACTTGGTTGCCTCAAAATCAACCTCCCTTATTGGCTAATATCTCCATTTCAAGCCCTAATCCTCTTGCCCTAGGTAGATTTGCCCTAAGAAAAACCCTGTTTTTGTAAAGCTTCAACTTGAGGACTTCTTGAAGGTTCCTTGGGCCATTTGCTTGCTAAAACTCATTGTTTGGAAACCTTTTTGCTCTATTGATCCTCAGGTATCCCATTTGGCTTGCTATTTCTCAAGTACTAGGTCAATTGTACCTTACCTTCATCTTACTAGAGGATGCGAGTTGCCTTTCTTTCCTTGATTGAGTCTTTTACTTAAGAAGTGCCATCCTCTATAAGCCCCAAGTGTACCTTAATCCTCAAACCTAGCATATCTTTCATTGGTGACTTCTATAACGAGAAGCCTCCCATTGGTAAAAAGTCCATAAACAGCAGGGGATAGTGGCTGTGGTGACAGTGGGCCACACCCCATTGTTGCCCCTTAGTCTAGTGCTTGCCTTGTAGGGTACCCTTCTACAAGACCTGCTAGATTTTGAGGCAATAGGACCTAGTTGCATATTCTGATTTTCTTTTAGCTCTTTTTGCTCTGAACAAGAGGATATGAACACCACTATATATACCCTTCTGTCCTTTTCTCGTACAGTTTTTGTAACTATTCTTTGTAAATGTAAGGCATATTTTCAGTGAAAAAAATTCTGCTTTGTTTCACCATCCCAATAATTCCTTTCTGTGATTGATTTAATCAGTGTTGCGGGGGAGCGCACCTCCCCCCCCGATCCTGCTCCCAATCCGCGCTCCGCGCGGGAGCGACTTGGGTGACGGTCGGGAGCGCGCTCCCTAAAAAAAATCGCTCCCTGCCTTTTTCGGTACTGTTTAGCCTTTTTTGCATTTTTTTTTGCAGTAATGTTCCAAATGCATTTTTTTTTCAAAAAAACAAACAAGTTTTGAGTGGGGCAACTTAATGATCAAGCCTATGGCCCTAGTATTGATTTGCGATTCATCATAATGTTAGATTTTTAAAGTAAAAGTGACATTCTCCTTAATCTTCATTTTCATCCTTTTACTTAAATTTTTAACATTACCATGAAATGACTCAGGATGTTTGAGAGTGGTTCTGATCTCATTGGATTTCATATGGAGAAAGTAGAATTTTAGATTTCATTCAAAATCCAGCAGACTTATTAGTTTTTCAAGATTTCAGGATTCCAATGTTTCCATTGAATTTTGTCATGTATTAGGGTATGGAACTCGTATTTGATCAAGAGCATCAATCCCTCTATGTACCTTGATGTTAGTGACATTGGTTATCGAACTCCTCTATCATGACCCTCCTAAAAATGTATGCATCACTCAAACAAAATCTTGACTTGACATGCTATGCTTTTTCTATCTAATGTTAATGTTTAGAGGGTGATATTAATGACAAAGATCCCTATATAGATACAGAGGTATGACAAAGATACCTCTGGATATTAATGCCTAGAGGGTGATATTAATGACAAAGATCCTGATTTTCCAACAAGACTAAAAAACTAGACATTTCTCGTGGTGGCAAGAGGCCCAAGCATAAGCAATAGATAATAGATTTACTTGTCTTTTTCTAGTTTCTAGTAGTTTTTATAACTATTGACTCTTTCATATTTATTATGATATTTTTTTAAACAATATATGACAATTTAAGTTTGAAGTTGGCAATTATAACTCATTAGTAATGAATTATGAATATGATGCTTCATGAAAGTTGAAAGTTGTTTCATTTCGTTTTATAACATTTCATTTCATGTTAGATATTATTTGTTGTAATGGTTACACTTAGCTTACAAGTACAACTTTGGTGATCAATGATGATAAATGTTATATATTGAATTCTGAAAGCTTGAAACTTTAAGATTGATGAATCACGAGACTCAATGTGTTGTATGTTACTAACTTGTGGATGTGGTTGATGAAGATTATAACTTCTAGATGATTGTTGTTATATGGTTCAATCTATTTTTTATTATTATTATTATTATTTTTTGTTATGTTTTTTATATCTAATTCATAATTCTACATGTTTTTGTTGACATATATGTATCAAAATATAAAAATGTAATATATATATATATATAAAACGCTCCGGGATCCTTCCCAAACCAGGAGCTTTTGAAAATGTCGCTCCCGCACCTGTTTTCGCTCCCACTCCCTGCATTCGCTCCCGCTCCCAAGTAACACTGGTTTTAATCAATCCCATTTTGAATATTTTCTTCTCTGTCTCCAACAATGAAATGTATTTTGGTTCACAAGTTAACGTGAGCTTCTTGCACTTTCCTTGTCAACAATCTGCTGTATTTATATTTCAAGTTTCTGGGCAATTTGTGACATTAATTACATTAGATATCTCATTTTGGAATCCATATTATGTAAACAGTTCTGTACAATTTTATCCTGATAATGATGGATTCATGATTATTCCTTATAATCTTTATTAGATCACCTTTTTCAGATTAAAAGAGAATTTACTGTAAAAAGTTTAAACACATGGAGCTGTATTTTATTATTATTATTATTATTATTGTTATTTAATTTCCAGTGAAATACATATCTTGGGAGATCCACCAGGTACATTCCTAATTCTGACGATGCTACCTAGGGTAAAATGGATTTTTCAGGGCTCAAGGCCAAGAAATCATAAAACATAGATCCAAACAGCTCAGCATGTCACTTGTGGGAATTGATCCTGGGTTTCAAGATAACACTCCTTTTCTCGACTGCCCAGGCTAGATAAAATTGACCATGTGGGACTCTTGCAAGTGTGGATAAAATTCTAGTTACTATTTATTATCATTGAAATTCTCTTTGCTTGTTGGCCAATTGGCTCCCGTATTTAATATTTATGATGGATTTAACTTTTTTTCAACTCGATGAAACTGAATAATTGATTGCTTCTTCATTGTTGATTTGGACTATACTTAGGGATGCAATTTACTTTGATATTTAGCCCTTTTTTTAAAAATTTCAATGAAATTATTATCGTGCCTTCAATTCCTTCATCCTCTTGACATATCTTTCATGTCTTCACAGTTAGGAAGAAATTTCATTGAGCACACTTCAACCATCCGCTCTACATCAGCTGGTCGGCCATCTATTGCAGGTCGGCCAGCACCCTTGGTTCCACCAAGTGGAGCAACAGTAAGGCAAAGGCCAACCATACCTCCTTTGGATACTACTGATATACGTCGGGATAAAAGGTATTCAAATTTTTAATTCTTTGGTGTTTTATAATGGTATTAATCTTTGATGCAGTCCTAAGAAGCTCAAGAACTTGCTCAAATCATTGTATTGAGGAAATGCCTTTGTTGTCAAATAAGTTGAATTGTATGCTAGAATAAGTGGTTTTAACATCAAGTAAAATTGCTGAGCTAGGTTAATATCTATCATTCAGGGCTGTAAACACAATTGAAAGTTGAATCATTTTGGACCTCTTTGGTTAAAATTTACAGTCCATTTGTTCAGTCTTATCTGGTATCTGGTTTTATGAATGGCATGTAGAATTTAGGGGATTTAAATGTTGATTTTTGTCAAAATAAAATTAATAGTGATATCTCTCCTTGTAGTATGAGCACCTTGCTTCACATTGGTTTGTATTATATTCTGCTTTGCATCATATTTGGATATACAAAATAGGAGAGTGTCAATCTGGGTATGTAATAAATTATAATTAACCTGAAGCCTTCAGCATACAAAAAGAATTCTGCGCAGTTATTGTTTATTGTAGCTTCCAATGGGATGAACAAGCTCAAAGTCATTTGAGGCTTTGAAGGGTTCATGGGAGCGCTGCTTCTGTCAAATTGTAGGCCCTACTGGACCACTTCTATTGAATTTTAGCACTTTCCATTCCATTAGATGAAAGAGTAACCTTGTGTCTATGCACTGTTTAGCTTGAAGCTTTCTACAATATCATAAAATGTCTTGAAATAGTTGCTGGAAAAATTACTAGGAGGGCCCAGGGAAGCACCACTTCATTTGAATTTGATTCCTTTCCTGAATAATAAGTACTATATTTTGTTTTACAATATCTGAAACATTGGTATCTGTACTTACAGCCAATGCTTACATGTCTTGTCTATTCCTTATGTTGTAACATACATAAATATATAAATAACAGTACATTATATGTATGTATATATGTATGTGTAATTTTTTTTTTTTTTACAACAGAAAAAGTTACTTGTATTTGGATCAAAATACTCTGTGAGCCAGATGACAGAGTACAAATAGAACAGTTGGAGTCAGGATCAGGTGATACTTCCAAAAGCTCTTTTAAAATGATAATTAACATCATAAACCTAAAATTCCTATTTGTGTACTGCCTAATCTACTGTCCTGAAATAAGATGAAGTGACAAATTGTAGTGCTGTAGGAATTTCTAGAATCAAGCAATTAATGCGAATTTTGAAATTTCTAGAATCAGGCAATTAATACAAATTCTGGAATTTCCCCTTACCCTTTGATGTTTTCTAGATCTATTTCCTGTGAATTTTCAGCCTTAGGTATGTCTGAAATGTGAATTTACAGCAGCAATATTTCACTTCTAACCCAACTTAGCGAGGCAGATCAAGAAAATAAATACCATTTAAGTGTACTTCAAAGTGCAAAGCTTCAGCATTTAAGGCACACTGTCCAAGCATATAACAGATCTGGAAGTTGTTTTATATGCTTCATCCAAAATGGCCTGGAAAATTTCAATTTCGTGGGAATCTAATGAAGCAAAAAATGCACAAGGGGCATAGTTCCAGTCCATTTCAGGATTTTTTGAGGTTCTAGGTCACTTAAAAGCAATGTCACAGGGTTTGTCCAATTTGAACCTCGAGGTTTGAAATTCTGCAAAGCTCCAAAATATTGTTCAGGTTCACATCCATTGAGGTTCACTTCTACCTAAATCACGACATTTGCCAAATTTCACTTCAAGCCTGGATCGCACCATTCACCAATTGTTATTCATGAACAACAAAATTGGGTGCCAAATCACCAATTTACCAGTGGAATGAATCAAATTATGCATCAAATCAATGTTGCAGGAACCATCGCCCCTCGGGTTCAGAAGGCGGATTCACGTCCCATTCAGAACTGTGGTTCCGCCCATTTTTCACGCTTTCTGGAAATTTGGAACTGCGGAAGTTGGTTTTGTATGCCTGAACCACAGTTTCAACACAGTTCTGCTCTGGTTCACGTGTGGTTCTAGGAACGTGCTGGACGGTTCCATGGGCCAACATTTTTTAATTTTAATTTGTATTAACTGCGATTAAAGTGGGGCTAAGGTGAATTAGGGAAAAAGGAGGATGAGGTTAAAAGGCCCCCCCCCAGCCCCCCCTGCTCTTTTCCTCATTCTTGCATCTTTGGAGAGCTCGGAGAAGAGAGAAGACAACCAACTTTTGAGATCAGATTCGTGAGAGTTTTGAGGAGATTTTTGAGGAGTGGAGGAGGAGCTTGGAGGAGTGAAGAAGGGCTGCCATCCGCTTCAAGTTCTCAACTTTTGAAGAGCTAAAGAGATAAGTGCAAACCCCATTTAACTCCCTCATTTTCTTGTCATTCATGTTTGTAATTTTTCTCCTCATCTCCTACCCTTTCCCATTCTTTCTTCTTGCTTATTTTGTTGCAGGTTGTCCATCTAGATTTGTTAAAATTGGCAACTAGGGCCAAATTCCACTTTAGACAACTCATTTGATGGAGATGATGATTGCATTGAATTTCTCTTTTCGAGATTACCTAAATTGATCTAAAGATCATCAAATTTGGACAAAGCAGAAATGTGTTTTTGAATTTATGCCCACACTTGTAAATTGTCAAGGTCGAGCACATCATCATGTAGGCTTATGAAGCCCAAGAGACATGTCACTTCACCCTCAACGACTTGTATAAATATAAGTGACCTCTCATCTCATTTGGCATTATCATCGTTCACACGTTCCTCTCTCTCCTCTCATTGGCTCGTACAACTATTGGGCATATTCTTTTTCTCACACGTGTGGCCAGGAGGACAAATTTCAGACATAAGTACAGGGTTGAAAATTTTAGGTTGACCGAAGTTTGACCAGTGTTGACCAAGCACTGTTTGATTGAAATTTTGGAGGGTTTGACTTTGTTTGACCAGGTCACATTGGTTGACACAAAAGTCGAGATTTTTTGGGCTGTTTGACTTGGGTTGACAATAGGGTTGACTTTAGGTTGATCGAGTTTGTATGCAAATTTTCATTATTTTGTGCTAACTTTGACCACTGTTGGAGGCTGAGTTTGACTGCCTTTGACTGAGCTTCAAAGGGGAAGTTTTGCTGTTGCATTGACTATCTTTGACTCTTTGGTTAGCGTTGAATTTCATTGTAGTTGATTGCAGATTTGACAGGGCTGTTTTGGCTTTGATTTGGCAAGTCAACTTTGACTTTTTGTACTCTCTCTATCTGCTGAACATTTGATATAATAATAAGAAGAATTGATCAAAGGGTTTTCCCCACATTGGGGTTTTTCCCTGGCATCTGCCAAATCTGGTGTTGTTTTGTCTTGGCTTGTCTTTTGCATTTTGTTATTTCATGTTCTATTTACAACTACTGTCAATATGATTAATGGTTAATGTGATTGCTATTGGAAACTAAATTCGAAATTGTCATTGGGCTGCTAAAGGACATGGAAGTAATTGTGCCAAGCATAGAACATACCATGGTTAACTAAAATTAACATGGTATCAGAGCACAAGTGAAGACAAAGCCCAAGCAAGAGAGAGAAAAACAATCACTAAGGGAGATCTATTAGACAAAATTATTGGACTAGCCTCAATGGCTACTACATCTTACTTCAAATCTGGGGATAAGCTCAAGGACAAATCTGACTATCATGCATGGAATATGACTTTGGACTTGACTTTGGAAGAGCATGATGCCATGGACTATGTGCAGGGAAGAGTGGTGGAGCCTCCTTCAAATGCACCTACTGCTGCAAAAACAAAGTATAAGAAAGGTGAGGTCAAAACTAGGAGAATTATCATAGACTCCATTCAATAACATTTGGTTTCCTATATTTCTGATTTGGGAACATTTAAGGAGATGTATGATAATTTGGTTGGGATGTTCAAAGTAAACAATGCAAATCAAATCCTTTTTCTCAAGAACAAGTTGAAGGACATCAAGATGCATAAAGGGGAGTTTATCCAATCCTACTTTAAAGAATAATGCAAATGAAGAATGATCTACTATCTATTGGAGAAGTTATTGTTCACAGGGAGCTCACTCTCATTGCACTTGGATGTCTTTGAAGAGCATGGGATGTGTTTAACACCACCATTCTCAACAATGACAAGATTCCTAGTTTCAATGAATTATTGGCTAGAAGCACTCAAGAAGAAACAAGGATGATGGAGAGAGACAAGTCCTCCAATAGAAATGAACCTATTGCCTTCTCCGCTCATGCAAAAAGGAAGAATAATGCTAGTCCAATGAGACAAGGTCAATGATCTAAGAAGGGATACAAAGAAGGAAGAAAAGGAAGGTGCTACAATTGTAATAGGTTCAGCCACTATGGTAGAGAGTGTCCTCACAAGAAGAATTCTCCAAGGGATGACGACAACAACAACAATTTCAAAGGCAATGGCAATCAAAGGAACAACAGGTTCAACAATAAAGCAAAGAGGAATGCTCCTGCTGCTCGATATGGAAATGGCCGACATCCCAAAAGGACGAGAAATTCCAGGTATGAGGAAAGTAATGTTGTAGAAAAACAAAAGGAGTTTTATCTTATTTCCGCTCTATCCACTGCCTCTCCTCTAGATACTTTGGATCAATGGTTGATTGATAGTGGAGGCTTAAGGCACTTCACTGGGTACAAGGAGGCCCTCTCAAATTTGGTTGAAAAGAAGACTAATTTAGAGACCATACTTGGAGATAATGCCACCTACCCCGTGAAAGGGATAGGTACTGTCACTCTTCACTTGAATCAAGGTCAAACCATTCATCTACAAGAAGTGTTGTATGTGCCTGATTTGAAGAAGAACGTGGTGTGTATTTTTGAGATGGAAGATAAAGGCTTCAAGGTAGCATTCATAGATGGAAATGTACGTATTTGGCAAAGAAACCCTAAAGATGCATTCACACTTGGATTTAGGGTTGATGGTCTCTATCAAGTTGGTGGAACTTCTTTGGGAGCTTTGGCAAGCGATACTTCACTTCAATCTAAGCTATGGCACCAAAGGTTCGCCCACTTACTTACAAAGCCTTACCTATGGTAGGGAAGATGGTCACAGGTATGCCTGAGTTTAACGTGAACCATGAGAGTGTTTGTTAGGGTTGTGCAGCTAGGAAACATACAAAGGGACCATTCCCTTCTAGTGAGAGCAACACAACTGATATTCTTCAATTGGACCACTTTGACTTGTCTGGTATGTTACCTGTAACATCGTTGGGAGGGTACTTATATTATGCAATCTTTGTAGATGACTACTCTCGCAAAACATGGATCTATTTCTTGAAAAAGAAGGATGAAGTGTTCAAATGGTTCCATTCGTTCAAAGCATTGGTGGAAAATCAAACAGGGAAGAAGATCAAGATATTGAGGACCAACATTGGAACCGAATATGAATCAAATGAATTCAATGACTTTTGCAGAGAGGCTGGCATGAAGCGGGAGACAACTGTTCCATACAATCCTGAGGAGAATGGCGTTGCTGAAAGGAAGAATCGAACAGTCATGGAAGCCACCCGTGCCATGCTCCATGATCAAGGTCTACCAAAGTTCCTATAGGGAGAAGCTGCCAACATTGTCGTGTATGTTCAAAATAGGAGTCCGCATCAAGCATTGGATTTCAAGACACCCGAAGAAATTTTCACTGGTAAAAAACCTGATGTTTCTCATTTTAAAATATTTGGTTGTCCTATGTATTCTCATGTGCCTAAAGAGAAAATAAACAAGTTGGAAGCATCTGGGAAGAAAGGTATATTTGTGGGCTATAGTGAAAATTCAAAGGCATAGAGAATCTATGTGCCTGGTCAAAGAGATGTGGAAGTAAGCCATGATGTCACCTTTGATGAAGATACTGGCATTGGGAAATCCAAAGATATCCCCATTCCAAGGAAGGACAATAATGATGTTGCGGAAAAACAGGATGAACCTCTGACAGATGAGCCTATGACCGATGTTGAAGGCCCGATAGATCCCATTGATCCACCTCCTGGTGATCCCTCTACCTCAAGAAAACGACCTTTGTGGGTCAAAGATACGCTCGAAGATGCTGAAAAACATACCGCTCCAAGAGGGACATTTTGCAAAAGTAAGAAGCTGAAGAGGTATCAAGGGTACTTAGCTGCTATGAGTACTATTGTTAAACCTGAGCCATATACGTTCGAAGATGCCGTAAAGCACCAAGTCTGGAAGGATGCGATGAATGAGGAATATGAATGTATCATGAAGAATGATGTTTGGGAAGTGGTGCTTAGACCCAAGGACAAGTTTGTAGTCACCTTAAAATGGCTATACAAAATTAAACATGGAGCTAATGGGAGTGCTGAAAAATATAAGGCTAGGTTCGTTTCTTGAGGCTTCTCTCCAAAGGAAGGAGTGAACTATGACGAGATATTTGCATTGGTTGCCCGATATACCACTATCAGATCTATTATTGCCCTCGTTGCCTCATAAGAATTTTGATCTTATGAAGTTGGGATTTACAAGGAGCGATGCTGATCCTAACCTATAATTCAAGGTTGAAAAGGACATGCCTCTCATTTTGGTCCTTTATATACGAGATATTTGCATTGGTTGCCCGATATACCACTATTCGATCTATTATTGCCCTTGTTGCCTCTCAAGGATGGAGCCTACACCAAATGGATGTTAAGACTGCTTCCTTGCATGGCTCGCTTAAGGAGGAAGTCTACTTGGAACAACCTCAGGGGTTCGAAGTACAAGATCGAAGAACACATGTATGCAGGTTGAAGAAAGCCCTCTATGGTTTGAAGCAAGCGCCTAGGGCTTGGTATGAGAGGATTGATAACTATCTTATGAAGCTGGGATTTACAAGGAGCGATGCTGATTCTAACCTATACTTCAAGGTTGAAAAGGACATGCCTCTCATTTTGGTCATTTATATAGATGATTTCTTCTTGGTAGGTGCAGACCCTCTCATTTATCAATGCAAGAGGGACTTGGCTTCCTGTTGCACACATTTTATCAAAGTTCCAAGGAAGTAGATGTACCAAATTTTTCAAAGGATCAAGATCATTAGCCATCAACATTTTAAGTCATTGTAAACCCATTTTGCAAAATTTGTAATGTAAATGATGCTTGTATGACTGTGTATGTATATAACAACCTAGGTAAGCTTATTATTTTGGCGGCAAATTTCATCCTACGATGTTTTTTGTCTCACTGATTCATTTGTGTTTTTAAACACAGATGATCGACAAAGTTTTTCCTTCCAGCCTCACCCCAAAGCTAGGGTGGAATTTATCGTCAGAGTCTTAGGTGAGTCATAATGTTTTAGTCGAGTCTTCTGTAAAAGTGATTTGGGAATAATCTAAGCTAATTGGTTAAATTATTTTATTACAAGTCATTTGGTTTACTAGATCATATTGTGTTGCAGAATTGGGTATGCATTTTGAGGGTCTATAATGAACGTGTATTCACCTTTTGAGGGTTGAATTATGCAAAATCTTATGTAAAAAATATTTTAGTGCATGGTCCCTCATACTTAGACACCATGGCTAAAATATTTGAGGGTGGAAAAATAATTAATCCCTTCAAGTGTCAATTAATTAATTTTTCTGGCAAAAATAAAATTAATCCTAAGCCAGACATTTTAATTAATTAGACTCAAAAATTAAAATGCTAGAGAAATTAAATTCTCCAAGTCGAAAAATTCGTGGTCTTGAAGAAATTAATTTTTGGAGGTCCCCCACGAAGGGAATATTGGAAATTTCAAGAAAAATTGGACCCTTGGTGGTCAAGTCAAAGTCAATTTTTTGAGGAAATTAACTCAAAATAATTATTGTTGAGCTAATAAAAAATGGGCTTAATAAGAAATTTGAAAATTCCTCAAAAGAAATTATTTCAACGACAAAAATTAAAAGATCATCAAAGATTTATTAGCGAGCGAGATTATTTTGACGGGGATTAGGGCAACTAGCCATTATTTTCCACTTGGAGGATTTATTTATAATTATAAATTAGAGGTCGTTCCTGTCTCAAGCCGTCTAGATTTTGGCAAATTTAACTCTGTAAAGCTGATGTAAAACTATTGCCCCGCTGGAACGTTTTGAATAATCATAATAAAAGACTTTGGGGTGCAGTTCATGGTGTCTCTGATCTACTGATTTGTGGTATGTGCTGGGTATGGGCATTCCTATATTGTGCTAATTTTTTTTATTAAATATTTATTTCAGTGTAAATGATAGGAACATTCTATTGATAAGTTTTGGGCTTATCTTAGGTGATCCGATTCATTGTTGTTCTAACGGTTTATTCTTGAGAAATTATATAGTGTTTGCAGGTTCCCGAACCCTTTGTTGAAAAGTGTAACTAGGTTCGGTCTTAATAATGACATGTAATTATGATTTTATGTAAAAGATGTAAAGAAGAAAAATAAAATTATTGTAATGCTTGACTCATGGGTTTCATGAGCAAGAGATTTTATTTTTAGTTAAGGTTCCCATTGTGAGCCTTTAGGGATTTTGTCATCTAGTCATAAAAGTCTAAAGAGTCATTGTCATTTAAGGAATGTTACACATTGTAAAAGTCAAATTTGTTTTTGTAATTCACCCTCAAAGGCCTTGTCACTAGCCCTCACTCAAGTCAACCTACAATGAAAGGGAAAACTCTAGAAAGATAAAATCGACCTAATTGTCATGGACGAAACACTATATATAGCAGTGCTCGGTCTCAATTGGAACACAACAATTTGGTCAAGCAAGTATGAGATAACCAAGTGCGAAAATCATCCTAGAAGGAGCCTTAACATCAGTGAAGGAAGGGGAAGGGATAGCAAAGATTGTGACATCATTTTTAGACTGTTTTTGGGCTAGTCTACCCTCACACGTGCGAAGATTACAGATCTGAAGAAGGCCGAAGGTTGCATTCTGATAAGGGTGATCTAGATTGGGTAAAGACTTTGCTGAAGGAAGCCGAACAAAAGAGAAAGAAGTCTCCTTCCAAAAAGAGACTATCCAAGGATCATAGAGCTGATCTAGGGTTTCTGTTGTGTAACAAAGAGTTGCAGACCTACAAGAAGAGGCCGAAATTTTGAAGGAAGCAGAGAAGAGGAAGAAGAAGAGCAACGCTGATCTAAGGGTGAAGAGGAGGCTTGTGACATGGTCTTGGAAGGGCTATAGTGTCAAGGGTCTTTATCATGGTCTTGTTATTCACCAATTGAAGGTTATATAAGAAGAATTTGTTTGGGTTTTCCTTGCAAAGAGTGAGAGGTTTTGGCCCTAGCTGACAGCCTATATACTGTGTCTCTTTATTGTTCATGAATTGGTAATTGCCTTGATGAAAAGAATACGATAATAACATAAGAAAGAGAAGATCATAATCAAGAAGTAAAAAGACACTCATAAACAATTATCAAAGTAGAGAAATCACCTATCTAGTGATGCCCTAGATTTCTCAACACCCTTGGGCTCCTAGTTCACAAACTGTGGGCACAGACTGACTATGTTTGGATACTAAATATTTTTTTATAGTTTTCTGACTTCGCTAAGGCTGTGGTTTGGCATTTATTTTTTGAAATAAACCTAGCCATTGTCAAGATTTACAAAAAAAATTTCTCATTGTATATTTGTATACTTTGTAAATATAATTTGTATAATTATTTTATTTTCCAACCCTTGTTTTGCAGCTAGGGTTTTCTAGGGTTTTGAGATTTTAGAGTTTTCATATATATTGGGGTTTTGGGCTATTGTAAATTCATTTGTACAGGTGAGATCAAAGGAAAATAACTAGATTAGAGCTAGATCTAGGCCGTTGAGGGTCTGATCTAGCCTTTACAAAATTTTGCAGGGCCAACTACTGAAGAATTTGCAGGAAAATTGAAGATCTGAAGCAAATTGATTTTCTGGCGAGGGTTTTGAATTTTTTTAGGGCCTTGAGGTCCAACATCCTCCTCCAGCCTAAGTGTTGGCCTTTCTCCCCTTGCGTCATCCTTTTCAGCCTCTTAGAGGCTGGCTGTAATCCCGTGAGGGCCTCGACCTCCTCTCTAGCCCTTGCCGTGGGTTTTTAAGGCCCTTTAGGGCTTGGACGTAAGCCCTAGAGGCTTCGATCTTCCCTCCTCAGCCTAGACGACAACCCTAAGGGCTTGCCGTGCCCCTTTCTAGGCCTCTTCCTTGCCTCGTCAACGCTCTTCCTCTTCTGCAGCCCTTCGCTCCCCTCTCGGCCTCTTCTTTGATTCCTCTGCTGCCTCTTTTGGCCTTTGACATCAGTTGATAGGCGATTAAGGCCTTTCTCTCCCTAGTGCTAGCCCTATTGGGCCTAGCGTTAGCCTTTCTTCGCTCTAGTTTGCCTCTCCTCCATCCCTGGTTGGTCACTTGAATTTCTGGATTGAATATTGGTGGGCTTTGTAGGAGAAAATGGCTCAATATTTGTGTTTTCAGGTGCCAAATCCATTGGAAAATTTTTGGCAACTTGGGCAAGCAATCTTCGAGGCCTTGGGCCTAGGGTTTGATCTATAAACTCTTCAGTTCCCTCATTGTTTATTACAGCTCTCTGAAATACATTCATAACAACGATAAAATTCATGTTTATGTGCTTTAAAAATCACATCTAAATTGCCTCAACGTACTAAGAAATTCATGGTAAAAATTTACTAGTCATTTGGTAAGTTGGGCATTGTTTCTTGGGCATAAATCTAAATAATTTCATGACTGATGTCTCTGCATAAAAGTCTGATCAGATTTGATATAGTCTGAAGTTACATCATAAAAGGGCTTGCTAAATCATAATTTCATATTGGCAAACTTGTTTTGGCATCTAGAAATTGTTTGGCATTTTTGGGCACAAGTTATTGCACTATTAGCTCACTGCTTGGATACTGCTGTAATAAGTGCTTGTAGATCTGATATAATACTGAATAACACATCACAAGAAGGTTGGTCATCTCATATATTCACTTGGCAAGTCATTTAGTGTCTCATTGATCATATTTGGTTCTTACATGCTTGTCATTTCTTGGATCTAAAGTGATTTACTTGCTGCTGTCCTAAAGGTTAATAAGTGCTCATCTCACTAGTGATTCTAAGTGCTATTGTGAATTGGGTTTTCTTAACATTGGTTATTTGAAAACTAACATTTGTTTGTTTATTTGTAAGTTCATTTATAACCTGTAAGAATCATTAATTTTGCACTAAGCAAGCACTCACACATCATAGATCTAATTTTCTAATCTTGTTGAATGGTTTATGTTACTTTGGGCATTGAAATTTCATTGGCATTGAATTAAATCTCTCCTTCTTAAGTGTCTTGGTATCTAATTGGCATTATTGTGTTGAGCATCTAATTGTGTAAGGAATATTGCTAAATGAATCATTGGATAATTGCTAAACACATTGTATTGTCTATCTTAAGCTTTGGCATCTTGAGAGTTATTGATTCTAAGTGAGCATCTCTTAATATTGGCATAAGATCGTCATTGGCATTTGCTTTGTTTAAAGAGTTTTTAAGTAATTATCATAATTGGATAAGTGTTCTAAACTTGCTATCATTGGTTAAGCATCTTATGAAGATAAGTTTATTGGCGCAGACCAAACCAACAATAGACATACGAATATGTATTTATTAATAATGAATATGAATGGATGGTTTACAGGATGAGAGGCCCGAGCTTAAATATAGCCCTACGTGCCTCTTGGTGAATGGGCATTATATCTGATTATGCCCTATGCCCTAATTAACTAAAACGTTACAAAATACTAAATTTTTATATAACATTGCCTTCCTCCCAAAAAGATGCTTTGTCCTCAAAGCATACGTAACGACGGACGTTGTTGACGAAACACTTCAGTTTCCCAAGAAGCTTCTTCTTCTGGTAAGTCCTTTCACTTGATCAAGTACTCTTTGATTACTTATGATCAAAGCTTCTTTTCCCTGGTGGATATGATACCTTCTGGCTCTAAAATGACCCTTCCTTCATCATCTAAGGATGGAAGCGTTGTTTGTGCTGATTGATGGTCACCATGTGCCCTTTTAAGGCAGGATACATGGAAGGCGCTGTGAATTTTATCTTGAAGGCTTAAACTATATGCAACTTGGCTAATCTTTTTGTTGATTTGGTATGGTCCATAGAACTTTGGTGCAAATTTATTTTTTACTTTTTGTTTCAAGGACAACTGTTTGTATGGCTGGAGCTTGACAAATACCCATTCTCCAACTTCAAATTCTCCCTTGGTTCTATTTCGGTCAGCTTGTTGCTTCATACAGTTTCTTACATTATTTAAATTTTCTTTTAGGGTTTGGAAGATTTTTTGGGTTTCTTCTAGTTGGTTTTTTAATAGCTGGTAGATTTGTTTGGACGGTAGCTAGATCCTTCCATTTCAGAGGTACGTACCCATACAAAACTTGGAATGGAATCATTTTTGTTGATGTATGATAAGTAGAATTATACCACCATTCAACGAGATGCAACCACTGAACCCACTTATTTTGTTTTTCTGTAGCGTAATAACGTAGGTAGGCTTCCAAACATTTATTGACAACCTCTGTTTGTCCATCTGTTTGAGGTTGGTAAGTGGAACTCATATTTAGGTAGGTTCCTATGTGGTTGAACAATTCCTTCCAGAAATTACCCTTAAATTTGGCATCTCTATCACTCACAATGGCTTTCGGAAAACTGCGTAATTTATAAATATTTTTGCAAAATATCTCAGCGATTTGTTTAGTTGAGTCTGATTTCTTCATTGCAATAAAGTGAGCATATTTGGTGAGTCTGTCGACTACTACGAATTCTTATCCTTGCCTTCAGATACAAGGAATCCCTCAATAAAGTCCATTGATATTTCTTCCCATTTCTGATTCAGAATGTTTAAGGGGTGAAGTAATCCAGGTGTTGTAATATTTTCACTTTTATTTCTTTGACATTTGTCACATTCTGCTACATATTTCTGAATATCACAACTCGTCCCCTTCCAAAATAATGATTGCTATGCATTGTAGTAAGTTTTAAAGAATCCTACATGTCTGACTTACAGTGAATCATGTGACTCCTTGAGTATCTTGGATTTAAACTTGGAGTTTGAATTCAGATAGATTCTTCCTTTGTACCATAGAATATCATTCTTCCATTCAAATTTTGAGTTGTCTGGAAGGTTATTGATTATCGCCGTTATTTCTGGATCTTTGACATACTCACTTCAAATCTCATTAAGCCATTCAGGAACAACAACTGAGACTGCAAGTAATGTTGATTCTTCGTCCTTCCTAGACAGGGCATCTCCTACTACATTGTCCTTTTCCTTTTTATGTAGTATCTCCATGTCAAAGGTGGCAATTTTTTCAATCCATTTTTGTTGTTCTTCGGAAAGTGTTTTTTGTTGAAGGAGGTGTTGGAGACTATTATGGTCTGTTCGAATGGAGAACTTACTTCCCAAAAGATATTGTCTCCACTTGGCCAGTGCGTGCATAATAGCGAGCATTTCCTTGTTGTATGTGGACTTAAGATGTTCTCGTTTATTGAGCTTCCTTCTTTCAAAAGCTATTGGATGCCCTTCTTGCATTAACACTGCACCTATACCGAACCCGGAAGCATCACACTCAATGATAAATGGTTTAGAGAAATCTGGAGTTGCCAATACCGAGGCGTTAGACATAACTTCCTTCAATTCTTCAAAACACCTTCCTGCTTCCTCATTCCATTGAAATTAATTCTTCTTTAAAAGGTTTGTTAGAGGTGCAGTTATATGTGCATAGTTTTGAATAAATATTCGGTAATATTCAGTCAATCATAAGAACCCTCTTAGCTTTGATATATTAACTGGTTTGGTCCATTCCTTTATAGCTTTGATTTTATTAGGCTCCACTTTTACTCCTTCATGGGATATTATGTGTCTGAGATATTCTACTTCTTCTTTCCCAAAGGTGCATTTGGATATCTTGGCGTAGAACTGATGCTCTTTCAGTAGTGTAAGAACTTTATCCATATGTTGTAGGTGCTCCTTCCAAGTTTTACTGTAAATTAAAATATCATCAAAGAATACTAATACAAACTTCTTAAGATATCTATGGAATAACTCATTCATAGTGGCTTGGAATGTTGCTGGTGCACTAATTAACTCGAAGGGCATTACTTTAAATGTGTAGTGACCTTTGTGTGTTCGGAACATAGGTTTTGGTATGTCTTCCAACTTGATTCTGATTTGGTAATAGCCTGACCTTAAATCCAATTTTGAGAAGTATTTTGCACCATGTGGTTCATCCAACATTTTGTCGATAAAGGGAATTGGGAATTTGTTTTTAATCTTTATTTTGTTTAATCCTCTATAATCAATGCATAGCCTGAATGATCCATCCTTCTTCTTTACTAATACCACTGGAGCAGCATACAGACTCTTACTTTTTGAGATGATCCCATATTTTGAAAGGTCTTGGATTAATCTCTCAATTTCAGTCTTTTGGTGATGTGGATATCGATACGGCTTGATGTTGACGGGGTCTGATCCTACTTTGACTTCTATTGTATGCTCGATTTTCCTGTTAGGAGGCATTTTCATGGGCAAGTCTTGGAATACTTTTTCATGCTTCTGAATTAGCAATTGTACTTTTGGTCACTCTTCGCTGATTACTTTTGCAGATAACATTTCTAATTGGTGGCATTGTACCACATAAGATGGTGCTTCTTTTCGAATCATTTTCATCATCTGGGATGATGACACGATTTGAATTTCTAGTGCTTGGAATCCGTATAACTTGTACCTCTGCCCTTCCCATTTAAAGCTTATGAACTGCTCTTGATGGTTGGCAGAGTAAGTGCCTAGGGTTCGTAGCCATTGGATGCTTAAGAGTACATATACTCCTCCTAATGTTACAGTGTAGAACGAGGATTCTAAATTAATGTCTTGAATCTGAAATTTGACCTTATGGCATTTCCCTACCTTCTCAATCTTCTTACCGTCTGCTACCATCACCTTCATGTTGGGCATGGGGAATGTGAAAATGTTGAGTCTCTTTGCCACAGTTGAATCTAAAAAATTGTGGGTGCTTCCAGAGTCCTTTTAATTTTAAAGTCTGGGGTTGTGATATACCTGTCGTAGCTAATAGTGATACTTGCATAATACTTCCATCATCTAATTCTGGAGAGAATTCTGGGGCATCTTCTATTCCTTCTATGTCTAATTCATCACTGTTTCAATCATTAGTTGCTTCACAGTTATCTAGGTTCTTTGACTCTTTTCCTATAGCACACCTATGTTTAGGGTCCCACTCTTCGCCACAACATTTGCACTTGCCTTCTTTCATCCTTTGCATTTCCACATTAGATTTTTTGCCTTCACGAAGTTGTGGTGGAACATATCTTGTATTATTCGTATTCACAGACTGTGGAATTTTTCGTCTCGAATATACTTTTTTCGGTTTTGACTACAATATTTTTTCAAATTTCCTTTCAGCAACTTTTGCTTTTTGTCTTGCTACTTCTATTGATGTAATGTCGTGAAGCTGAAGTTCTACTTATAGATGAGTTTTAAGTCCGGAGATGTATGATTGAATTAGATGAGATTCTGATAACCCAGGTACTCGTGTTGCTAAGGTCTCCCATTCTCGAGTGTATTCATCCACATCTCCTTTTTGTCGCAATCTAATGAGTGTTGAAAAGAACTCTTCTTCCTTGACACCTTGGAATCTTTTAAAGAACGCATCCTTAAATTTTCTCCAACTGATAGCGAGTGTCGTCTTCTTCCACCACATATACCAATTATATGCTTCGCCTTCCATTTTCATGGAAGCGTGCCTAATCTTTTCGTCATCATTGTCAATATCGTAAATCTCAAAATATTCCTCTGCTTTATTCAGCCAGGTAACACTGCATTTTTCGTTACTGTCGAACTTGGGTAACTCGATTTTTTCTCTTCATTGATATGTAGCTAACGGTGGAGCGAAAAGGGGGTATTGATTGTTGAATGAATTCCAGAGTTGCTTATTTGAAAAGGTGGTGTTACTATTTTCTTGATGGTGCGTGGATGATTTTTTTGGAGAGTCAGTGCTTTCATGAGAATCTGCTGAATTTGTTGAATCTGACGAATTGTGCTGTTGATTACCTCCATCATCCTGGAATAGTTGTTCGGGTGTAATCTTCATCCTGTCACACATAACGGTCAGCATTGTCATTGTCTGATTATGATTCATTTCGGATTTGATATGGTTCTGCCTGAGCTGTTGTTCTATCCGATTTTTTGTATCCTGAAGCTTCTTGATATCGTTGGAATGTCCGGTAACCTTACTCTCGAGATCAACTAATTTTTGGTTAAAATCATCGAAATGGCTAGTAATCCTATTCTCAAGATCAATCAATTTTTTGCTGAAATCGGTCATTGTCATCGACGACATTGAACGGGTTTGTGGGGGTGTATATTTGTCCGCCAGCTTTAAAGTTTCTCAATTTGATTTTATATATATATATAATAATAATAATAATAATAATAATAATAATGATAATAATAATTACATATATATATGTTTTTAATTATATAATCAAATTAATTAATTAATTATCTGTAATTATATAATAAAATTGTATAATATATATTTTCAATGTATTTAATGTTTAATTCACTATAACCTTTGTGCCTTTTTTAAAAATAAAACTGTATAATATATATTTTCAATGTATTTAATGTTTAATTCCCTATAATCTTTGTGCCTTTTTTTAAAACAAAGAAACCTGTGCTTTTAAAAAGCGTGACTTTTGGGAGCCATGGTTCAAGTTTGTAATTTAGGCAGAGTGACCGGACGTCAACATTCACGGACAGTGAGGGAGGTGGAAGTCAAGGCCGAAGAAGGGTACGACAACAGAATCCAAGGCGGAGAGGGACGGTGGAAAGGAACGATAGGCAACTGTCTGGCGGAGCAATGCGGCCCATGCGGAACAACGGCTCGAATAGTGAAAGCAGAAGACGATGGATAGTGTAAAGGAAATGCTGAACGCAAGCAGAGGATCGACCCGCGTTGATACCAAATGGTGCAGACCAAACCAACAATTGACATAAGAATATGTATTTATTAATAATGAATATGAATGGATGGTTTACAGGATGAGAGGCCCAGGCTTAAATAAAGCCCTACGTGCCTCTTGGTGAATGGGCATGATCTTTGATCATGCTCTGTGCCCTAATTAACTAAATCGTTTGCAAAATACTAAATTTTTATATAACATTTATCCTTGGATAATTTAATATTTGCCCTTGATAATTGGCACATTCTTGGTAATAAGATTGTGTTTCCATTTATTGATAAGTACTCTTGTCATTGAAGATTAATCATAACTTAAGTACTTAAGCATTAAACAATTTTAACCCAAGAATCACTCATCCACCTTGCATACGCATTCTAAGTGTAGTTGCACTAATAACTCACCTCTGAGCATAAGCTGGGTTGATAGACCTCTAGGGCCACCCTTTCTCAATTTAGCTTGAGGGATTCAACACCTTTCTAGTGCTCAACACGGTGACCTTGCAGTTGTCAGAGCCATTGTCTCTGTAGCGCCAGAGGCATAGAGTGGTTGGAACACAGGGGAGGTGTCGTTAATCAAGCCTTTGCTTGCTTCCCGTTGGCTTCCATCCCACAACCTACTCTAAAGACTGGTTCCAAAACAGTTAAGAGGAAGGTCTTACTTAGAATAGGCATATAACTAAAGTAACCAAGATTCTTGCATCACACCTAGGTCTTAGGATTTGCATACCATATAGGTTAGTGAAGCATCTAAGCAACGGTTGTCCATCTGGTTACTTGGTCTCTAATCGACAATAAGCGAAAAGTTGACTCCATAAGGCATTGGTCGCACATTTTAATTTAATCCAATCCTTAAATATTGCTTAAATTAACCAAGTAGCTAGGCCACTCAATCTTGTTTCCCGGACTCGTTGGTTGCCAACTTGTCCTTTGCCTTCACATTTCCATGGGGACTACCCTCCATAGCTCGCTGTTGGGAGACAACTAGAACTGAGAGGTTGGGGATCAGAGTGACAACCCCCGAACTGAGTCATTCTCGCGGTGCTTGTACAATCTGAGCGACAACATTTTCTAACGTTGTCTTCGGGGAGGAGTTCATCTCATTCTCGGCGCTTAAACGATATTCTTCCTAATCTTCATAATCTTCTAATCCATTCATCTTAGCGAGCAACGCCACAACATTTTCTGGCTTCTTCATGTCATTACTACTCATCTTTTCATCACCTTATTCTTTTTCCTCTCATTAATCCTTTCATCTTATTTATCTACACCTTTAGCACCTGGACATTTAGGTTGGTTTCTTGTTTGGGTGGCGACTCCACTTATTCATCCATTTACAAAAGCCTACTTTAGAAGGAATCCTAGTAGCTTGGTTAACCCCGCTCCCGATCCTGAGAAGGTTCTAAGAGTTCGGTTAAACAAATTACATTCTAGAGAGCATTTATCATTTCTCAGACAAGAAGCTCTCCATGATCTCCATTTGCTTTTTGTTAATTCTCCCAATTAAGACTTCATGGATGATTATTACAAGCCTTGCAACTTCACAAGCGTCCAAGGATATCCGCATGATCTACTAGATGAATCCATTTGAACAGGCTTCCGATCTTTCAAGGAAACAATGCCATCAATGCCGAAGCTCATATAAAGAAGTTCAACACTTTTGTTTAGAGATATGCTCATGCCGCTGCTTACAACCATGAGGATGTTAGGATGAGATTGTTTGTTTTATCATTGGAAGATAATGCACTTGAATGGTTTCATGACAAAGCAGATAATGCCTTTGACTCTTTGAGAGCCCTCACTGATGCATTTAAAGATAAATTTGGGGATAAAAGAGAAGGAAAGTATTTGGTCAAAGAACTTAATACTATTAAGAAGAGGGAAAATGAAACAGTTGAAGAATTTAATCAAAGATTCAATAGTCTTCTAAAGGACATGACTCAAGACTACAAGCCTCCAGAAAGAGAGTGTTAGAACAATATGTTGAAGCTTTCATTGGTGATACTCAATATGAGATTAGACGTGCCAACCCTGTTACTTCCGCTGTTGCCCAAAGTACAATCGAGTATTAGAAAAGGATGGGAAAGCTTCAGGTAAGTCAGAGATTCCAGGTTTTGAAAGAGGTCCAGTTAAGTCTAAGGGGAAAGAAATTAAGGAAGAAGAACAAGACTCAGTTAAATAATTGACTCAAATCATTAAGGAAATGAAAATTGAGCAGGCCAGACAAATAAGTGACATTCAGTCTAGGATAATTCAAATGAAAAATATGCAGCCTAGAAATAACAATAATCCGTGGCCAAAGAGAAATCTTCCTGTTGAGCAAAGACCACCTGATCCCTTGGAATCTGCAAATATAGTGTCCCACTCCTTTTGCAGATCTTGTCAGAAGTTCCATGATGAAAAATCTTGTGCTATCACAAAGAATATCTTAAGTAATAAATTTACAACTACTGTAGTTCAAATCAATATGTTTGGAAAAGAGTTTCATTTACCTTTAAAGGATTGGATGGAGGTTATAGAAAATAGAAGCAATGTTGAAACTCTTAATTCGAACAATATCGAGAATGAAAGGGAGGATTGGCTTGAAGATCAATCCGCCCAAGGCATAGGAGAAGCGATTCCCAATACTCCAACGGTTAATTCAAATGTTGATTTAGGGGAATAGATCAACCATGCAAAAATTTCCGTGCCTATCAGTGAGATGATTAAGAGTCTGATTCAGCTACGATCACAAAGGATGTCAAAACTCCTGACATTTTGTTCCATATAGTGATTGTGTAAAAAACAAGTAAGTTCCAGAAAATATGTCTCCTCCCAAGGATTGCTTAGATGAACCCTTTGTGATGAAATCTAATATTGGAAATTACGCTGTCCTTTCTGACCCTATAAACATGCCGGAAGATAAAGAAGAGTCTAAAGGGGAAATCTGGCATATGAGTTTTGATGGTGCCCGCTCAAAGCCAGGAAAGGAGCCAAAATTGTCTTAACCTCACCTGCAGGGCATGTGTTTAAGTTTGCTTTCCGATTAGAGTTCGAAGCAACTAACAATATAGCTGAATATGAAGCTTTATTGTTGGGCTCTGAAATAGCCAGAGACCTCAAAATAAAATCATTAAGTGTAAAGGGAGATTCCGATCTTATCATCAAGCCAGTCAAGGGTTATTCTCATGGAAAAATGACAGATTCAAGAAGTACAGAAACGTTGTATGGGACACTATTGAACTATGTTATGCATTTGGTCTGCAGGTTGTCCCTAGGGAGGAAAATAATCAAGCCGATGAACTTGTTGCAACCGCTTCTACTTTCCAAATATCTGATAATTTAATAAAGGATAAGGCCAAAGTGGAAGTCATTTTTAGACCGTCTGTCCTAGATAATGTAGAACATTGGCAAGTGTTTGATGATGAAAAACAAATTGTCTGTTTTCTTAATCACTTGAACGAGTTTGAAAATTTCCAAACTTGTTCCAAGGAAGAAGGGTTTGACTTTAAAAGTAAAGATGTGGTGAATCCTACTTTCAGAAATATGGTGGCCATGGAACAACTCTTTGATAGAAATGATGCCACCAAAAGGGTTGATGAAAAGAAGATGGATCCTGGTGAATTCATTGAAGTAAACATCGGTTTTCTTGAAAACCCAAAAATGGTTAAAATTGGTAAAGGAACTTTTGAGGAAGAAAAGGAAAATCTGATTGATCTACTCATTGCGTATCGAGATGTCTTGGCCTTTTCTTATGATGAGCTCAAAGGTTACAGGAAGGATGTTATTGAACATACTATTCCTTTAAAAGATGAAGATGCCAAACCATTTAAGTAGAAACTTATGCAAATCAATCCTAAGCTGGCCCCTCTCGTTCAAAAAGAGTTACAAAAAATGCTTGCTGCTGGTATCATTAGACAAACTCGACATTCTTCTTGGTGCTCAAATCTGGTAATTGTTAGGAAGAAGAATGGTACTATCAAGCTATGTGTCGATTTCATAAATCTTAACTTGGCTTGTAAAAAATATAATTATCCTTTGCCTAACATGGAAAATATGCTACAAAGAATAACCGGGTCCGATATGATGTCATTATTAGACGGATTCTCTTGTTATAATAAAGTCTGGGTTAAGGAAGAAGATCGCCATAAGACTATCTTGACCTCGCCTCGGGGTACCTTTGAATATCTTAGAATGCCTTTTGGGTTAACAAATGGCGGGGCTACTTTTCAGAGTGCTATGGATTATGCCTTCAAGGGATTAATTGGCAAAATCATTGAGATTTACCAAGATCTATGTTGCCAGGAAACGTGGGTTCGGGGATGGGGACGAGTACGTCATTTTTTGAAACAGGGTGCATGGGTTCGTTGGGGGTATGTTATAATTTTTATATATGATATATAAATATTATATTCTATAAATCATAATATATATGAATTTGTATATTTTCCAACTTTCAACAATACAACTAAAATATTTATGATTTAAACTTTAAAGATTTAAACATTCACATCATTGAACATTCAACATTCACATTGAAATTTCAAAATTTCTAGTTTGATATCATGTGCAAATTGGAGACATATTAATAAGAATCATGATATATGTCCATTGTCATACTACATTCAAAATTTGCCTTAAGGCATCTCCAAACATGAATTAAGAAATTTTAAAACACTAAAATAAAAATAGTGAACAACGACTTCCTCAAGCCATGTCATCAACATCACTTAGATCTTCAGTTAGCATCCTCTCTAGGTAGGAATCACTTTCATCTTGAGGCTCCTGCTCATCCATAGCAATTGGAGGTAGCTCAATAAGGCCATCTGGTTGTATCTCCTCGTCTACACACATAACATCATCTTTGTATTGGTTCCATCTATTGAAAGGACCCTCCTTGTACCTAGGGTATTTTCGAGATATGAGACGAAGTGTGCTATGAATGTACACTAAATTCTCTACCTTCTTTGAGCCCAACCTATTTCTCTTTACCGAATGGATAAAGGCATAAGTACTCCAATTCCTCTTGCAAGATTAAGAACTAGCTACTTGGAATATTAGGGAAAGCCCATTAAATTAATTAAAAATTTTAAAATAAGAACTAAATTGAAAATCTAAAAATTAATACAGAAATGTAATTGAGAAATAAGATGAGGAACTCCAAACTAGCTACCTGTCCAAGTAACCATATGGAAAATTGCTGCAACTCAGGAGCATCAACACCATGAAGCCACCATCAATCAATTGGACCCTTCTTCTTGTGTCTATCTGCCAAAGATGCATGTGAACCAAAGACACCTCGGCCACGTGAAAATTGGGAAAACTGAGATCGTATGTCAGAGGCTTCTTCTGTACAACCATAAATTTTCTCTACAGCGGTCAAGAATCCTTTGAACACCTCTCTATGTTAGGAAGGAGGCCTCCTTCCTATTGTGGGATCATACCATTTTAGATTAACTGCATAAGCTGCCATATGAAGAGGGGTGTTCAATTTATTCCACTGCCCATCTATAAACTCTTTCAATTGTGGCCATAAAATAGGATCCTTCCTATCTGTAACAATTTGGATCCTCTCACAAATGGAGTCCATGTTCTCATAAATCTCACTTAAACATGGACCATCTATGTCTGTATAGTAGATCATATCACAAGTCGGTTCTATAATTTGCACAACAAATTTGGCATCAACTCAAAAATGATCATTTAAAATCAATCTCCACCTCCAAAGCTGCATCTCAGTTGGATAACCTCCATCGGTCCCACATGTCACTGACAACTATGGCAGTTAAAGCCTCTTTCATCTCCACAAACCGCCTAAGTAAAATGTAGTAAGTTGCAAATCTGGTATCTGCTGGTTTAAGAAGCTCCATTTTGGCATGCTTGCGGTAAATGGCTTGTGATTGATGTCGGTTGCGTATAAACATTTGAATTTTGCGGCCAGTTTCAGAAAATGCCCGAATCAATGTTCCCTTTGTTCTTCGATGCATTATTCAAAGAATGCATTGCACATGGTGTCCAAAAAATATGCCTGCGTATATCAAGGACAATTAAAATATTAATAAATCAAAATTTTTATTGTTTAAAAAAAAATCAAACTTGTACTCAAAATTAAAAATGTAATTCATGTAATTTAAATATAAAATAAATCAAACTTGAAAGTTGAAACTTATCACTTACTTGTACTCCTTCTGAACCATTTCCCTTGCTGCGTTGCACACTGGAGATGCATCAGTAATAATTTGAACAACGTTGGATGGCCCCACCCTTGCAGTGGCATCACATAACTGGTCTTTCAAGAACGTATTGTTCTTTTCTTGACCAGAACAATCAATGGCCTTGAGAAAATAAGGACCAGACAGGGAAGAGACAATGATTCCTACAATCAGTGCATCCATCCATGGCAATTGAGCATCCATATACATTCCAAGATGCCTTCAAGGGTGCTATTGTGTTCTCAAGACGAGCTTTCTCCTTGTCCACCAACACAGTTCAAAGTTTCTCATAACCAGGTGCTTTATACGATGGAGGTCCATCATTAATAACACAAATCATTTGCTCAAAATAGGGTGAACGGGTTGCATTGAAGGGAATGCCACATCCAAGAAAAAATCTTGCTATTGCAAGATCAACACCCTCCCTACCTTTCTGTTATGAAACCAGTTCACAAAAAGATAGAAAAGATAGATGAACGCCTTAGAATTCAGCGTTTTCGAGGGGGCAACCTCCTTTACATCACACAAATGAACAATTCTTGGATGATACAAATGACAAGACCTCTCTTCTATATATAGGAGTCTAAGTGGTCATAATGTAATCAGAACTGACATAACAATATTAATGTAAGGGCACAATAATAACAATAGTGGGCTTTTATGGGGCACAATAGTAACAATATGGGGACTACATGGGTACAACAATATAATAAGGGGGTTGTTATAATAACAATGAGGGGTTACACTAGTAGTATAGGGGCCTAACATGCCCCTCTCCTTCAAAAACTGTTGTCTTCAACGCTTGAATAGTTCTTGATGCTTTTGTATAAAATTCTTGTCCTCCCATGTGGAATCTCCAGCGTGTAAGTTCCTCCACTTGATGAGATACTCTGAGATTGATAGATTTTGTCGCTGTTGGGTTCTTGTTTCTGTGACTGCTCTAGGTCCCTATATGATTTTTCCTTCCTCTTTAAGTTTTGGCGATATTGTTTGAATCGGGATCTTGTGCAACTTTTGAATGAGTGGCCACACTTCTTCGTCCTTCTCCCATTCATCCCTTGCTTTGTTTATCCAATTTGGTTGGATAATGGAAATAGCACAAAACAATGTTTCGACATCCTCATCCTTTCTTGAGAGTGCATCTGCAACAAAATTTTGCTTCCCTTTTCTATAGATGATGTCAAAGTCATAACCCAACATATTTGTGACCCATTTTTTCTGTTCTTCTAAAGATAATATTTGTTCTAAAAAGTATTTAAGACTATCATGATCCATTTTACCTTGAAGTGTCTTCCCATTGGGTAAGGTCGCCATTTCTTAAGTGCATGTAGTATTGCCAACATTTTCTTCTCATAAATAGCTTGCTTGAGATGTAGCTGTAAAAATATCCAATCATCTACATCAAAACACTTTTCACTGTGATGTTGATCGACCTGTTGTTTCATTCGATTCTGCACCAAAGTGGTGTTATCCTTTAAAAGTTGGAGAACTTGTTGTTGATGTTCGATGTGACCTTTCACTGCTTGAATCTTTTTCTTCTTGATATGTCCTTCTATTTTTAGAGTTTGAGGAGTGGTAATTTCTTCCAATGCTTTACAAGATATGCTCGGATTCATTTCTTGATGCTCGATGTGATCTTTCACTTCTTGAACATTTTTCTTCTTGATATGTCCTTCTATCTTGATAGTTTGAGGAGTGGTAGTTCCGGCTAATGCATTACAAGATATGGTTGGATTCATTTCTTCTTTCTCGATGCGATCTTTCACTTCTTGCACCTTTTTCTTCTTGATATGTCCTTCTATCTTGAGAGTTGAGGAATGGTAATTCTTGCCAATGCTTTACAAGATATGGTCGGATACATTTCTTCTTTGTTTGGAGTTGGTTCCTGGTGTATATCCTCTTCTTTTGATGTTTCTTGATCATTTTCTTCTTCCTTTTCATAATCTATGTAAAATAATTTCTTTTCAGCACACTTATGACATTTAGTGCATTTGCTATTGCAATTGTAACAAAGCATTTTTTCTCTTTTTTCTTCCAATTGTTGTGGTGTCACCCTTGTATGTTGTGGAACACTAGGAGAAACAACACTTCCATGTTTATATTTGTGAGGGGTAGAATTCCTTGTTTCCATAATTTTGCTTTCCACTTTTCTTGCCAACCTGAATACCTTCTCCAATGAATCAGGTTCCCAAAGACGAACCTCATGTTGAATGTTATCCTTTAAAGTCCCTATGGAGACATCAATCCTCTGCTTCTCTGGAATATCATTTTCCCTTATATTCAATTTTTGAAAGTCCTCAATGTGCTCTGCCATTGAACACTTTTGTTTGAGATTTATCAATTGGCTAAAGGTGTTTCTCTTTGTATCCTCATAATGTGCTATCATTTCCTCCGTGAAAATTGACCACATGACAAGTGGTTTACGAGAACAAAGCCCTTTATACCATAAAAATTGATTTGGTTCTAAATAATTAGATGCAATACATACCTTTTGTAACAGTGGTACAACATGTAGATCAAAATATTTCTCCATCTGTAGTATCCAATTTACCGGATCCTTGCCATCAAACTTCCTCATCTCGCTTTCTCTTGGTTTTAGGAGCTCGATCTTGAAACGACTGTAACTCGGTAATTTCGGATCTTCCAGTTCTGAAATTGTGACTTGAAGTATTCCTCTGCGTTCTCTTTCCAGTGCCACCAGTCTGATCGAAATTGGATTCTCCAAGAAAGAGTTATTCACAATCTCCAAAGATGACTGGATTATACACCTTTTTAGAATAGTGAACTTGTATGATGTGCCACGTTTCACTGTTTTGACCTTCGGAATTGAAAAATACACACAAAAAACTACAGTTCGTCCTTTTTCTGTAACTTCTTACGAAATGTGAATTTGATGCTCAGAGAGAAAGTTATGACGATTTTCCCAAAGTGACTTGTTTGGAATGTAATTCGGGGGTCTGCAAAAACCCTAACTTCCTCAGATTATATCTCTGAAAATATAGTGAGACAGGATTTGAAATTCAGAGCCGAGATTCAGAGTGATTTCTTCTCAAATGGGTTTTTTGTTTAGCTTCTTAAACTTCGTAGCGAGAATTCCACGATGGCATGTTTTAGATGAAATTCTGGAGCTTGCAAAAACCCTAACTTCCTCAGATTGTATCTCCGAAAATAAAGTGAGACAAGATTTGAAATTCGGACGCAAGGTTCAGCGCAATTTCTTCTCAAATGGATTTTTTTGTTAGCTTTTGAAACGTCGCTGAAAAAACGTTATAGCGAAAATTCCACGATGACTTGTTTGGAGTAGCGAAACCCTAGAATCCAAAGCTTTGATACCAAATGTTATGAAACCAGCTCACAAAAAGATAGAAAAGATAGATGAACGCCTTAGAATTCAACCTCTTCGAGGGGGCAACCTTCTTTACATTACACAAATGAACAGTTTTTGGATGATACAAATGACAAAACCTCCCTTCTATATGTAGGAGTTTAAGGGGTCATAATATAATCAGAGACGACATAACAATAATAATGTAAGGGCACAATAATAACAATAGTGGGCTTCTATGGAGCACAATAATAACAATAGTGGGACTACATGGGTACAACAATATAATAAGGGGGTTGTAGTAATAACAATAAGGGGTTACACTAGTAGTATAGGGGCCTAACACTTTCACATCAAACATGTCATAAAGACCACCAAGTTTAGGCTTCTTGCATGCCTGACTAGTAGTGCTTTTTGATGCTCTAGATGACACAGACACATGCTTATCACCAACTTGAACTTCATCATCAAATGGTAATTCTTCCTCACTGAAGTCATCGTTTCATCAACATTGCGACATGGCTTGGAGATTGCATTCCTGCTTTGCCATCAGCCCTTTGTTGTTCTCTTTGTGCACAAGGGAGTCTAGTGCGATCATCTGGGTCTCCAGTGTAAGCATCAACACCCTTCCTTGGTATTTGCATAAAATGAGCTTTTACTTTGGTATAGTTCCATTTCCATTCAAGCTTACAAAAATTGCATTTTATTGTTGCTGTCCCGTAGCACCCTTAGGAGGTTTTTGCCTATCTACATATTTCCAAAGTGGATATTGTGGATTTGATGAAGACATTTTTTATTTTGCAAATTTTGGAAGACAATCTGAATCTGTTTAACAAAGTTTAAAGTAAAATTTATGTTAATAGAGGTTAGACAGCTAATGGACAACAAGAAGCTACGAGTGAAGATCTCCAAGATAAAACTCAAAAACAAAAAAAACTGTAATAGGAAAATGATGGTCATTATCATTGTTTGTTCATAAGCTCGCATGGCTCAAGTGATTTATGATTTATCATTTTGCAGATAATAAGGACCATGGTCATTATCATTTTCTTTTTGGAAATTGGCAATTGCATCTTTGTGTAATTGTATTTGTTTCAGTATTTTCAAATTTTAAAAATAATCTTTTTGTTCCTTTTTTCCCTAGAAATTTGTGGACAACTTCTCGCTGTTCCTGAAACTGTACTCACCATCCCGTGTTCTAAAATTCACATCAAAAAAAATTGCAACCGACCTCATCCAAATATTAAGAGTATTTCATTTTCTTTAACTTAAAATTCAGATTTCTTGTAATAATAAGAGTTGTAGACATGATTTTGTTATGGAACAATGCCAACGGTGAAAGCTCATGACAAGTTATCTAATAACGAACTATCTCCCTTTTTGGCATGTTATAGACTTTGCCAGCCCTTGTGAGATAAAGCTTGTACAAAAATCATTTTCATGTCCACAAGTTTCTGGTACAAGATGAATACACATTTTTTGGAGGGCTTTAGAGTCACATAGCTTAAGCAACAACATGTTTTTTGAGGGTTATGAATCCAATTCTAGGCACTGAAAAATAGGTATCGACCTCTAAATTTTTTTGGGCTTAATTTTCTCTGGTGTCTGCCATCATATTCTAGAAATTTGATTTAGTTTGAGCTCAAATTCAAATTGTGTTAACAACTGTATGTATCATGAATTATCTCTGAAGGGAGTGTTATATCAATTCTCTATTCAGTCGATCAATTATGGAGCTTGATGGATTTTGGATAGGCCGAAGATTAAATGTCAAAACTTGACATACTGATGGATAAATGCACTAGTAGTATGAACAATTAATAGTAAAAAGTGTCCAAAGTTAATGGTCAAGTCGACTACCTGTGGATTGTGCGACATGTCTTTGTGGATTGTGGTCTTGCGGATATGTGGATTGAGTCACGGATTGTGTCTCGGCTCTCCTGCACACCAGCGAATGCTCGCCCTTTGAAACCAAATGCCGCCGTCGAATGCTCGTCCTCTGAAACCAAATGCCGCCGTCGAATGCTCGTCCTCTGAAACGAAATGTCGCCATCGAAGGGTGAAGAAAATGAAAGGCAAAGTCGACTTAGGTTTTAAGTTTTAACTTTCAACAATTATTTTATTTAAATTTTTAATCCAAAATTGTTCCACTCAAACCCCAAAGAACGCGATTTTGGGGTTCCATGTGCCCATCATTGAGGTTCGACGTACCCTTCAAGACAAGCGAACCCAATTTTTTTAATGTCTAACTTAGTTCTTCAAAGCTAAACCTGGTTCTTGTGGGTTCTTCTTAGAAGCACCCGTACCCGAATCCAGTACTTGGGGATGAGAACCCAAGATAGGTTCGAGAACCCCAACCCCAGGTTCGCAAACCCATGCAACATAGACCAGGATGACCTCACTGTTTTCTCCAAGGATGGAAAAGCTCATATCAATCATCTCATGCAGGTTTTTGACAAATGTCGAGAACTTGGCATATCATTAAACCTCGCCAAGTCTGTTTTTGGGGTGACCGAAGGGAAATTGTTGGGTCACATCATTTGCAAGGATGGTATCAAGATTGACCCAGAAAGGGTTGTAACTATTCAACAAATTCCATTACCGCACAATCTTAAGTGCTTGCAAGCTTTCTTGGGAAAAACAAATTTCCTTAGAAGATTCATTCCAAACTATGCTGAAATTGCCAAGCCTATACAATGTCTTCTAAAGAAAGATGCAAAGTTTGTTTGGAAAGACAAGGGTAAAAAGGGATTTCAAGATATCAAAGATGCTATAGATAAAACTCCTGTCTTGGTTAGTCCGAATTATTCAAGGGATTTTATGACTTTTTCATTTGCTTCCGAAGACACTATAGCAGGTTTCCTTTTGCAGAAGAACAAAGATGGCTATGAGCATCCAATTGCTTTCATGAGCAAGTCCTTGTAGAATTCAGAATTAAATTACAACATTATGGAAAAACAGGCTTATGCATTAGTCAAGTCCCTCAAGCATTTTAGAACATACATAGGTTATTCAAAAGTTATTGCCTTTGTTCCGCACTCAACTATCAAAGATATATTGACTCAAATTGATTGCTTGGGAACTCGTGCCAGATGGGTAACCAAAATTCAGGAATATGATCTTGAGATTAGACTGACCAAGCTTGTCAAAGGCCAAGGATTGGCTCAGATGTTGAAAAAAAGTAATGAGAAACCTTTAGAGATGATTTGCTAAATGAAGTTGTTGAAATTACTGGCCTTGCCTCTTCAACCAGTTTTTGCAGAAGCCCCTTTTCAATAATGGGGGTTGTATTTCATTAGTAAAGTTAGTCAAAATTCTATTAATGGTTATTCATGGATTTTGACTGCAACAGATTACTTTACGAAGTGGGTTGAGGCCATTCCAACAAAGCATGCCACTGAGAAGGTTGTCATGGACTTTCTTGAGAATCATATTATCACTCGATTTGGTGTTCCAACCAAAATTATGACTGACAATGCCAAAGCTTTCAACTCTTCCAAGTTTTCTTCTTTTCTGCTTCAAATATGGCATTATTCTATCTCATTCTTCAAATTATTATCCCCAAGGAAATGGTCTTGCTGAATCAAGTAACAAAAATTTGATCACCATCATTAAAAAGATTGTGGGGGATAATAAGCGGTCTTGGGACAATAAGATCAAATATGCATTGTGGGCAGACATGATTACGAAGAAAAGAGCTACCGGGAAAAGTCCTTTTGAGCTTGTTTATGGTTTGGAAGTAAGCTTGCCTATTCATCTCAATCTTATAGCTTATCAACTCCTTCAATATTTTACAGAAGACAAGGATGCAATATAGAGAAGAATTGATCAGATAATGGAATTCAATGAGGCTCATAGGAATACGTTTTATAACATATGTCAGAACCAGGCCAAAACAAAATAAGGATTTGACAAGTCATAACGGGACAAATATCTACAGATTGGTGATATGGTATTATTGTGGGATCGCATAAATGAGAAGCTTGACAATCATGGAAAGTTCGACAGTCTATGGCTTGGGCTGTATATCATCAGAAGAATTGCTGGAGCAAATTCTTTCTATCTGAATACTTTGGAAGGCGATCCTGTAGAGTTGCCAGCAAATGGGCAGATGCTCAAACTGTACTACAGGGATGAGATCTGATGCCATAGGGCATCCTTCATATAATATCTCTAACCCTACTCCTTTTCATTTATGTCGTTAGCCAGTTTTATTTAACGCATAAATTTTATGTTCTTTATATCTTATAGTTTGTTAGAGTAGATTTTTCCTACTCTAACGAATTTTCTATGTATGTATGATGATTTCGAGTTTGAATGGATATCTATTTGATGGACTTCTGTTCCTTGGATGCAAGATTTTGGGATTCTCACGTTACTTCATGGAAGCAACATGTCTTCATATGGAGCCAGATGCTCACATTACTTCATGGAAGCAACGTGTCTTCATATGGAGCTAGATGCTGCACACATTTTATCAAAGTTCCAAGGAAGCAGATGTACCAAATTTTTCAAAGGATCAAGATCATCAACCATCAACATTTTAAGTCATTGTAAAACCATTATGCAAAATTTATAATGTAAATTATGCTAGTAAGACTGTGTATGTATGTAACAACCTAGGTAAATCTATTATTTTGGTGACGATTTTATCCTATGAGGTTTTTCATCTCATTGATTCATTTGTGCTTCTAAACACGGATGATCAGAAGCGTCTTCAGTCAAAGTGATTTGGGAATAATTTAAGCTAAGTGGCTAAATTGTTTTATTACAAGTCATTTGGCCTACTAGATCATATTGTGTTGTAGAATTGAGCATGTATTTTGAAGGTCTATAACGAACGAGTATTCTTTCTTTGAGGGTTGAATTATGTAAAATCTTATGTAAAAAATATTTTAGTGCATGGTTCCTTATACTTAGACACCATGGCTAAAATATTTGAGGGTGGAAAAATACTTAATCCGCTCAAGTGTCGATTAATTAATTTTCCTGGAAAAAATAAAATTAATCCTAAGCCAGAAAATTAATTAATTAGGGTTAAAAATTAAAATGCTAGGGAAATTAAATTCTCCAAGTGGAAAAATTCGTGGGTCTTGAAGAAATTAATTTTTGGAGGTCCCCCACCAAGGGAATATTGGAAATTTCAAGAAAAATGGACCTTTGGTGGTCAAGTCAAAGTCAAATTTTTGAGGAAACTAGCTCAAAATAATTATTTTTGACCTAATAAAAAATGGGTTTAATAAGAAATTCTAAAATTCCTCAAAAATAATTATTTCAACGACAGAGATTAAAAGATCAAGAAAGATTTATCAATGATTGAGATTATTTTGATGGGGATCAAACCAACTAGCTGTTATTTTCCACTTGGAGGATTTATCTATAAATTAGAGGTCATTTGTGTCTCAAGCCATTTGAATTTTGGCTAATGTAACTCTGTAAAGTTGATGTAAAGCTACTGTCCCGCTATGAACGTTTTGAATAATCATAATAAAAGACTTTGGGGTGCAGTTCATGGTGTCTCTGATCTACTGATTTGTCGTATGTGCTGTGTACGAGCATTCCTATATTGTGCTTAATTTTTTTTATTAAATCGTTATTTCATTGTAGATGATAGGAACATTCTATTGATAAGTTTTGGGCTTATCTTAGGTGATTTGATTCATTGTTGTTCTAACAGTTTATTCTTGAGAAATTATATAGTGTTTGCAGGTTCCCAGCCATTGGGCTTCAAGTTCACAAACTGTGGGCATAGGTTGACTAGACTTACAAAAATTTATTTCTCAAAATTTCTTTAAGCATTGTACACTTGTATACTTTT